>JAJTWQ010000385.1:0-140398 GCA_029007595.1 Solanum commersonii
TCAGAGGCTCAGAACACATCACTAAGATAAAAATCAATTGCAAATTAGTCAAAATTGCTAAATAAAGATTTGGGGTTCGGAAAACCAACTTTAGAAGCCGAATAGATACTTTGAAATGCTAGGCGGCAAAAAAATCCAACTCCAAACACAAACTCGGCGACTAAAATATGATAAAAACACAAGAAATATGGGAAATATTGTGTGGGTGTGAGTTTAGAAAGTTTAAAAGTGAGGGAAAGTGAAAGAGTTTGAAACTTTAAACCTTTGGCCTTTAAAAACCTTCCAGTTCTCGCCCATTCAGTGACATAAGTTTTGCTCACCGACCCACTCAGTGACTCGCCAAGTGGGCACTTACCTCGTCGAGTTTTACAGTACCTCTAGTTAAAGTTGGGGTCTAAACGACGGACTAGGTCGTGATCACCGACATGGTCGTCGGTTCGCCAAGTTGCTCCTAGGCTCGCTAGGTTTTACAAACTCCAATTTAAAAATATCTGGAGTCCAACAGCGGTCCAAGTCAAGCTCGCCGATCTCTTTGGTGAGTCGCTGACTGGACTTTTAGTTCGCCAATCTCTACCTTTCTAACACAACCTACACTTTAACCTGCATAATTAACACGCCATTATTTCTAAAACAAAAATGATGCGTTAAAATCTTGGGTTGCTTCCCAAGAAGAGCCTTAGTTAACGTAGTGGCACGATGCAAGTCCCCACTTAAGTTCCATTAGTGGGGTTTTCCTAATTTTCATAAGGTAGCCCCTGTTCTGGCTTTGGGTAGAGACAAGACAACACTTGGTCCATTTGGGACTCTAGTAGCTGAATGAAAATGGAGTGAGAGGTTGTCATCTGATTCAGCATCAAGAAATTTTCTCTTATCTCTCGCAACACTCTGTCGTGTACTTCGACTTTGTGAAGAATGAGTAAGAGCACCCCCTCTATTTTTCCACCCTCATGCTCCTTTATCCTTCGACGCTCGTGAGGGGGAATGTACCTATCTTTTCTTTGGTACATTACTTCCAATTCCTTAACCATTTTGGCCAAAATATCCAACTGACCCAACAATGTGGCCAAGTGTTGATCCTTCTATGTCTCCTTGTTGGTCTTGGACACACAATCCAGGAGTTGGGTTGCTGTTTCATAAGATTGTCGTATCAAACAACCCGAAGAGAGTTGGTCAGCCACTATTTTGTTTTCGGGGCCAAGCCCCGGTAGAAACATTCCAGAAGCATCTTATCTGGAATCCCATAAGTTAGGCACTGTTGCACTAGGGTCTTAAATATTTGCCACAACTTATAAATGGCCTCACCCTCCAATTGCTTGAAATTTTAGGATGGTATTCCTAAGAATCATCAATCTCAAAGGAGGGTAGTCCATTGGGTTACCGTTGCTACCAGATATGCTCAAACTCTCTGCTCAAAACAACAACACACTAACCAAAACTGATAATAAGTAGATTCAACTACAACTAACCAGAACAAATTTCAACATAAATAAATATTCTCAAACAACACCACTCCACGGCAGCAACGCCATTTTGATTTCACGTATCAGGACACAATCCAATTTTAATTGCCAACGATTGTTAGTCAGTAATATAACCCAACTAAAAGAGTAGGGATCGAATAACACTGGGAGTGGTACGTGTTTGAGAACCAATAAGAAAGTACGAATCTGCTTAAGTCAATCATAGGAATAGATATTATCGAATAAAAACATAATTGAAATTAAGGGGTAACACAAATGCCAAATAACAAGATTTTTTTAATTGTAAATATCAACTACAACAGCAGCAAATGACACAAATTTAACAATTATGAGACGGGTTCTTGGGATGTGATTAGATTATAGGCTAATATAGACAAATGGGTAATTGCAACTGTTAATAAATAGCTGTAAATCAGTGAATAAGCTAGACTTTAGTTGGGATAAACTTTCTCTCGAACAATTTACCCCTAATCAAGTTGGTTTCACAGGCATGCAAGTAAGAACAGCCTACGCTTTAGTCCATTCACTCTCTCGAGTTGAATGTAAGGAAACAGATTTAAGATTCACTCTCTCGAGCTGAACCCATGACAACCCAATACCTACAGACCATCAATTCAGTAATTTTGGTTTTAAAACCTCTCTCTCGAGCAAGCCAAAAATACGAAGGTAAGAATGAATTTGTAACTACAAACCTTTAATGGTAAGAATAATTACTGAATGAAATCACTTCGAAACAACATTTAAACTAACAATTAGCAATACCAATCAACTAAATCATAATCACATAATCATACCCCTAGAATTGGGGTTTTAGATAGACATCATAAAAAAATAGAAATCGTTACGAAATTGTGTTTCCATCAACTGGGTAAGATTAATTTCGTCTTTACAAAGGTCCAAATTGAAGAATCTCAAAGACGCACTTTCAATTTTTTGACAATGGAAAACATCAATTCTTCAAAGCTAAGGAAAAGTTATCTCAAAACTCAAAAAATACTCTAATGAATGTTTTGCATAAAATTTGATTGTGTAAAAAACACCCTAAACATAATGTTTGAAAATGTATTTATAGTCGCCAAAAATATGATGCGAAGGACCATTCAGCGCAGTAAGTGGGGATCGTCGATCAGCTCGGCAATCCACCATTTTGTCAATTTTATCAACTTTTTTCTTTAGCCTTCAGCATCCTCAAGTTCTGTAACTTTGGGCGATCCAATCACTGCATCGCGGAACCGTTCGGCGACACACCAACTGCTCCTTTCTATCACCAAATTGATTTTCTCCTTCAGGGCTTGGCACACTGGAACTTTAGGCGAGATAATAGCCATTCGATGACTCGCCCAATGGATTAGGTGATCATCAAGCATTCATTTCTTCGTTCTTTCAGCTACCTTATTCCTTTTTTTCCATTAGTGTCCATGCTTTTTTCGTCAATCCAAATACCTGGAAATCAAGGATTTTTATATCAGTCTAAAGCCCTAAATGAGTCCAAATCATGGACTCATCAATACCTCCATCAAGTTCTCTGAGCTTGCATATGACACATAAGTTCAAGAATGTAAGAGTGAACCAGAAATATATTGGAGAGCAGAGTTCAGAAAATCTTTAAAAAGAGAAGTGCATGTTAGGACATATGAACCAACTGGGCAAATGAGTCCAATATGTTCATCTAGAACAATATGGTAGTTCCCTATCTAATAGTCACTTTGTTATTTCTTTTTCCCATTCTTCTTTATCTGGGGTAAGAAGTTCCTCGTCTTCTAATTAGAATATTAAAGGAAATGTTTGTTTGACAAAAACTTGTTCCTTCTCTTCAAGATGAGTGAGGTTATCATAATCATTAATATTTTTTATTGAATCAACTATAAAATTTCAACTGAGAATATGAGGTTGTATCAGTAAGTTCTTTTTATTTGTCCATTGTCCTACACATGCTTTAGGTAGAAGAAACAACCTCTTATGTTTCATTCAACATAGGAACAACCTCCTTCGTAGTGATAACAACATTAGGATAATCATTATCAAATACTTCCTCGATGGAAGTCTTATTCAGGAAGGAATCACAAGTTCATGCTTTCAAATATTTTGAACATTTCTCTCATCACCTCTAGAAGGCTCCATCATTTTTTCTTTTCCTCCCTAAGTAACATCCGTAGAATTAAAACTTCGACTCAACCTATTCCTCTTTTCTATTATCCTAACCATATCTTTCAAATATTATTGCCAAATCCTTTTCTTTGAAATGGAGTCATCCCATAATCATCTGCTGCACCTGAGTCAACATACATCATTTTCATTATCAATCAAATACACAAGCATAAATGTATCTTAAAAACATTATTCGCAATCACAGCAAGACTGAACTCTATTTACAAACACTAACCAAATTAAAGAAAACTTTTTTTCTGTCGAAAAATCAAGAATCGAAAGCTTTGAATTTCTAAAACTTTAAAATAGAGTAAAAGATATTGATGAATTCAAAGAAATTGGATGCAGAGACACACTAATATATAGAACGAGATAGAGAAACACAATAATAGAAACGTGACTTGGATGAGCCTTTTTTGTGTGAGAGAAAAGCGTGAAAATAGAGGGAAAACTAAAAACTTGTGTAAAGTGTGTGCATTTTGTGACAGATCAAAATCATCCAACAAAGTGTGAATATTAAATCTTTCAACTATGTCACATAAATTCACACTCAAAATTTATAAATTTTAATGTGATATAAATTGGATTGTAAATAATATTATGTGTACATTCTCTTTTTATATAAGTGATGACGTGCATGGGCATTTTCAGAATAAGAAAAAAAATGTTTTTTTTGTTTCACTTTAATATAGTTAGTTTATATCTTTTTTCTAAATTATGGTACCCACCTTACCTACACCCTTTAGTTTTATTTCATATTCTTTAATTATAGATTTATTAAATTGAATGTCATTTTTTTGTGTAAATTTTGTAATTACCTTAAGTAAAAAAAATTGACGGTCAATGAAGAAAAATATTTTATTTATGGACATCCCAATAGGTGCCCTCAAATTAGACTTTCAAGACAAAATTGAGATGGTTATAGATGATTGATACAAAAGGTTTTGGGTTATGTTAACAACCTAAAGAAAGTAATTAACATCTAAATTAGTTTGAAAATTTTGTTGGGATTCCATCCTTAGAGTGACAGACTTTTCGAGCAGACTATTCATGTGTTAGAGGATATGCTCCGAGAATGTGTGATTGATTTTGGTGCTATATGGGATAATAATTTTCCCTTAGCAAAGCTTTCATACAACAAAAGTTATCACTCCAACATTCAGATGACCCTTTTTGAGGCATTGTATGGCGGATGTTGTAGATCTCTGATCCGTTTGTTTGATTAGGTGGAGATGGATTCTTTAGATACGAACTTTATTAAATACGTTGTCGAGCAGGTCCATATGATTTCGGGTAGATAATTGACAGCCCAAGGTCAACATAAGAGTTATGTAGATCGAAGAGTTCGAGCCTTAGTGTTTACAGAGGGTGATCATGTTTGGCTCTGAGTGTTACCCATAAAAGGTGTGATGAGGTTTGGGAAGAAGGGCAAGCTTAGCCGTAGATTCGTGAGCCTTTTGAGATGTTGAGTCGAGTAAGAGAGGTGGTCTATAAGTTGGATTTTCCACCTAACTTATTAGTTATGCATCATGTCTTTCATGACTCCATGCTTCATAATTACGTGTGAGATGACTCCTATGTGCTTTCACTTGAGTCTGTAGTGTTGGGTTCAGAATTGTGTTTTGAGGAGGAGCCTATAGCCATCTTGGATAGGCACGTCTGAAAGCTTAGGACAAGGAGATTGCTTCAATAAATGTGTAATAAAAGCACCATTCAGTTGGTCGTGACTTGGGAGATGGAGTCTGACATGCATACCATATATCCCCAAGTGTTTTAGGCTTTAGGTACTTCCATTTACTTTATGTTCGAGAATGAACATGTTTATTTGTTGTTGATAATGTAAAGACCAGAAAGGTCATTTTTTTTAATTCTTCATAAAATTACCAGTAGTTTACCCCTCCTAATATTGTCCTCAAGTAATTTTTGAATGGATTTTGAAATTTGTTTCGAGCTTTGACGTTAAAAGTTGTGAATTGTGAAAAAATTTATGTTTTGAATAGCTAAAGTTGATAAAAATGGTTATGGGTCTTTTGATGTTTTCAGTCTCGGAACGATATTTCACTTATTTCATTAATCTCGAAATATGGAAATTGGTCTAAGAGAGTTGTTGGTTTCATATTCAGAGTTTTTTTCATGGAATTGAGGTCCTAAGTTGAATTTGTTTTCATAGCCTTTGGATCGACTTTGGTCAACATTAAGGGCTCGAATGCTCGGATCGGATTTCAGACAATTTCATTGTATATGAAGGATGATTTTAGGCCTAGAAGAGGTCTTCGTTTAATTTTTAGAAGTCCCAAGATTTAGCCATTTTAGACGATATGTTTGTATTTGGTGTCATGCATGGGTTATGAGTCAAGGAAACTTCAGACTCATATTTTTATTGTCCCACTGTATAAACAATGTTGAGAATAGTCAAGTACCATATTTGGTTTTTGTGTACATGATTCCAAACAAATCACGAGACCTTTATGGAGTTGTTGTGGATAACTGGTTTGGACTTATGGTGTCTAACACTTCACGTTCATGAAGGGTATGTTAAGGGTACCCCGCATTCACGGAGGCTCGACCGCATTCACAGAGGAACAAAAAGTTGATCTCTACATTGACGGGAGCTCTGCCGCATTCACAGAGGGTCAGTTCATTAAATGTTGCATTTTTGGGTAGGGTCCGCATTCACGGAGTACACCTGGACAGAATGTTTCCAAATTTTGGGGCTTCATCTCCATACTCTTTTTTGAGTTTTGAGAGCTTTGGTGTAGAAATTTGAACATTATTTTTGAGAAGAGATATTTGGGTAACGATTCCTAATCTTAAATCTTCATTTACCCATTATTATTTATGATTATAAGTGTTTAAATCAATGTTCTCAAACGATAAATATAAGGTTATCATAACTTGTATTTTTGAAGTAAAACGTTGATTGTGAACTGGTGTCAAATCATTTTTCGAAATGGTTTCCATTAATGAGTTTCAAATGTCTTGGATAATGTATTCAAGTAATGATTTTCTTACTCAAACCTCTTTTTCAGAATTGGGTTTTTGAGTTGATTTGACCCATTTTTCAATGCATATGATATTTGTATTGTTATTTCTAGAATCTTATTGTGATTAGTTGTTGGATTTGATTGTCTGTATTAGGATATTGTTCAGAAAGGAAAAGATCATATCTCGGATTGACTTTTGATTGAATTAAGGAAAGTGAACTTCTAAGCCTTGTAAAGCCTATAGAATATTGTGTTTCCCTTCAATGTGTATGTAGGGAATGATGAGAATCAGGTGATAAGTTTAATTACTCCACTTGATTGATCTTAATTTAATTAAAAAGGGGAATAAATTTAAAAGGTAATGTGTTGATTGTTGTATTTTGTAAATTTCTTTGATGACGATCATAATTTGTTGAATGATGAAATGTTTTGATGTCATCATTGTTGACTTTAATTATTTGAGTTTATTGTCTTCTCCTTATGGTGTGAAATTGCCTATTTGCATTGATGTTTAAACACTATTATGAGACATGTGGTGATTATGTCTATGAGAAATGTTCTGGCCAGTGACATTATATAAAGCCAATAGGAAATTGTTTCGACGAGACGTTGTATCATCACATAACTCATAGTGATAGTTGTCGGTTAGAGAATCTCCTAAATAAGAGTAAAAGAGTTATTATTGTATTTTAAAATTCATTGAGTTATTATGTACTATTTTATAATTCATTTTTTTGTTGGTTTTATATTAAACTAAGTTGACTATTTTAGAGTTTGGGTATCTTTGAGTATCTTTAAGGATCCTTGAGTTGAGTTGAGTTGAGATGAGGTGAGTGTGTTTCTTCATTTTTATCAGTTCAAGCATATTTCTGTGCTTTAGAGTTCCCCTGGAATGCTCGTACATTCCATGTACTGACGCCATTTGGCCTGCATCTTTCATGATGCAGATACAGGTAAGCAAGGTCATTAAGAGGCACTCTGTTGATGCCACTTGCAGTTCTATAGTTGCTATGGTGACCTTCCTTGCTTCCAGAGGATTCTCACATTTACATTCAATCGTATTAGGATGTCGTAAGTATTGTCCCGCTTCCATTACAGTTATTAGAGGCTTCATAGATAGACAATAGTAGTTGAGGAGTCATTTTCTCATTTACCTTGTTGATGTTTTAAAGACTGTGAGTTGAACACTTTTGTTCATTTGAGTATACTAAGCAAACTGTTTTAGTTATGATATCTTATGCGTTCAGCTTGTTTTGAGATTTCTTATTGTTGAGTAAGTCTTCTGCTGAGAGTTGAGCCAAGTCAGGGGTTCGCTTGGGGCCAATAATGATTCTCGAGTGTGAGTTGTGTCTAGGGTGTAGACTCGGGGTGTGACATAAGATAAGCACCCCTTCTCTACCAATTGCTGCAGCGTTAGAAAAGAGATCACGCACCTTGGTATAATTATCAAAACAGGTCCATACAAGAGGAGATATACAAGGTATGCACAAAGTAACAATATTTCAAAAACAATCCAAGACCGCATGGTAGGGAGACAAGCAATCCATAGAATCACATCGAAGTCTACAATGTCTAACACAATATGGTCTACCCAAGTATCATACCCTAAGATGGTCACCACATAAGCCCTATAAACCCAATCCGCCACCAAAGAATCACCTATGAAGGTAGCTACACGCATAGGCACAAACATAGGCTCACAAGCCAAACCCAATCACATAGCATAATAAGCAGACATATACGAAAAGGTAGACGCCGAATAAAATAAAGCATAAGAAGGTTGATGGGAGACGGAGATCGTATCTGTGATAACAACATCTGAGGTCTTCACCTCTGGCCTCCCAAAAAAAGCATACATATGAGAACGTCCACCTCGACATCCCAATCTCCCTGCCAAAGGACCACCTGTAGTACCCTGGAGACCACCCCTAGTACCCTGAATTGATACCCTAAGGGCCTGACCCTACTAACCATGATTTAAAGATGAAATACATTAGTAAACCAAAATTTACACATGAATTACACCATAGGGTGTGTTTCTAAGAAAGGAAAACTTGTTGCATAAACAATAATTTCTAGAAAAATACATGATTGTGTTATTTTTCAATTGGGTTAGATCTGGAGGGGTAAAAAAAATGGGTAGGGTGATTTATTAAAGTCACATAACTTTTTTGGAATATCAAAAAACAATTTAAAATTTTCTTTTAATTTAGTAAAATAGATTTTAACGTACATGATATAATAAAAACCATTAGTTAGAAGACAAGGTATTATATACCATTTATTTTTAGTAAGGGGTATATTTGCTCTACATTACAAGTTTAGGGAAAAATCTAGGATTAAGACTAGTAGAAATAATTGTAAATACTTCATTTATCATAAATAACATACCTCAATCAAAAGGGCTAATTATTACCTTCTTAATCCAAATCTCTTTTAAAGTTGAAAATATAATGGGTCAATTCCAAATCTTCCTATCTCTATTACATCAACAGAAGAATCTGGTGGGAGGATTTATTATCTATTGTTGTCCTCTACGGTAGATTAGTCAGGGGACCTGAGAGGTGGTGGTTTATGAAATGGAAGATGTAAGCAATTCACATAGGATCTCTCTTATTTATAGTTAGGAAACCATTGTGATTCCCTCTAACACGAGCTCAAATTTAGGCCTGAAAAATTGGTCTTCTTGTTATGCACTTCTCATTGTGAGGCCCATTGACCAATCACGAAAATATCGTGAAAAACATACCAAGGAAGGTCAATGGGACTCACAATGAGAAGTCCACAACAAGAAGACCAACTTGTCAAGCCCAAATTTAGGCTCGTGTCGAGAGAGAATCACAGGTGTTTCCTAACTAAATATAAGAGTGATCCTACGTGAATTGCTTACATCTTCTATAGAACAAACCATTGCCTCTCAGGTCCCCCAACTAATCTATCATAGAGGACAACAATAGGAAATAATCCCCCCACCAGATTCTTCTATCGATGTAATAGGGACATGAAGATTTGGAATTGGCCCATTAGATTTTCAACTTTTAAAGAGATTTGGATCAAGAAGGTAATAATCAGCCCTACTAGTTGAGGTATGGTTTTTATGATAACTAAGTATTTACAATTCATGTATGCTAGTCTTAACCCTATATTGTGCCCTAAACTTGTGATGTAGAGAGGATATACCCCTTACTAAAAACAAATGGTGCTTATATTCCCTGTCGTCTAACTAAGGGTTTTTACTTACCATGTATGCTAACAAATCTATTTTACTAAATTAAAATAAAAATCCTTAAATTATTTTTCAAAATTCTAAAAATGTTACGTTACTTTAATAAATTACCTCACCCATTTTTTTATCCCCTCCAGACCTAACCCAAATAAAAAATAACTCAATCATATTATTTTCTGAACATAAGAAAATTAAAAAGAAACTCATTTATTTTTCTAGAAATTATTTTTCATGCAACACGTTTTCCTTTTTTAGAAACACACCCTACGTTGTAATTTATGTGTCAATATTGGTTTTACCAATGTAATGACACAATCAGATACTTTATATTTAAAATAAAATTAATTCTATAAAAATTAGTTGACTACTTTATTAAACTTTAATATGTATTTAAATCACTAAAACTATATTATTGTTTCAATTTATTTGTCTTAGTTACATATTTTACAAGTACCAAATTAAAATTTATTAATATACTCACCACCATATGTGCTATTATCCTTTATAATTAAGTTTTGAATTATGACATTTTTAATTACCCCCCTTACTAAAAATATTTGTCCTCTAAAACAAACTAAATTACTTTCTAAATTACAATGTGCGATTTGACTTAGGTGCATATTTATGTATTCAGGGGATGCCTCTATTTCAAGAAGCATTTGTTCACATTGTAACCTTCCTGAGTCTAGGGGAATTAACAACTGGTGAGGTGGGTGTGTAACTTGGGTGGACAATGGGACTCACATGGAATGGCCTAACTTTGTGGATATCCAATTGGGGAGTCCTCTACTTGTTGTTGACGGTGAAAACCACAACAAAAGCCTGATTCTTCTAAGTAATGACGAGGAGTCTTAGAGGACTACAAAGTCGATGGGAAGAATTTTATTGAAATTTTTTATTTATCCTACGAATGTGAATTTGGGGAAGATGCTAATAGTGAAAGGAAAAAAAGGATGGTGGAGCCTTCTTGCGGTGAAAAGAGGAAGAAGTTTAGTCCAGGAACTTGTAGGTTCCTGTTAAAGAAACACTTCCTTCAGTATTCAAGTTTAAAGACGAGGATCCTCTAGCTCCGGAGAAAGAAGAATGGGAAAAGGAAATTTACATTCTTTTTGTTGAGATGGACATGCGTATCTTGGAAGTACAAGTTGGCTTTACAAATTCATCTATTTATGCTGAGTGAAAAAGTAACTGACCGTAAGATGGGGAACCACCACCTTGATCTAGATGAACAAATCAGACTCATATGTTGAGTTTGTTCAGATGTGATTTTGGAGGTCAACTTCATCTTCCCTAATTTTGTAAGTATGCAATTTTGGATTCATCTGTTTAGTTAGTGCTTCATAGGACAAATATCATATACTTACAAAAGGAGGGAAGATATACAGTCTCTCCAAATGAGTCCAATTTGTTCATCTAGAACAAGATGGTGGTAACCCATCTGATAGTCACATAGTTGTCTACTCTCCATCGAAAAAGTTGATTAAAGGACAATATGTAATTCCAAGGAAAACATATCTATTTAAACAAAAAGATCTTCAATATCGTTTACCCATTTTTCTTTCATTAGGGGAATAGTTTCCTCTTTTTCAAATCGATATATTAAAGGAAGTGTTTCTTTGACACAAACGTGTCCCTTCTCTTCAAGTGGATAGAGTTTATTATAATCATCAATATATTTGTTAAATCAATAATAAACTTCGGAAACTCAAACTCTTCAAGAATTTTCTTCCGATTCTTTTGAAGAGCATCAGTTGATGATTTGAATTCCAACTCATAATATGAGGTCGTATCAGCAAGCTCTTTATATGTGTCATATTTCCTACACATGCTTGAGGTAGAAGAAACAACCTCATCTATTGCATCAAACATAGGATCAAGCTCCGCAATGATAATAACATCAAGATCACTCTCCTCTTCGTGGTCCTCCTCTGCAATGATAACAACATCAGGATCACTCTCCTCCTCAGTGATATCATCATCATCAAATAGTTTCTTGTTGTAAGTCTGATTCATGAAGGACTCACAATTTCCTAAACTTGACTTCCTCCTCCCATTGTTTTCCACATTTCTCTTATCACCTCCAGAAGGCTCTATCTTTTTTCCTTTCCTTCCATAATTAGTGTTTGTAGAATTAACACTTTGACTCAGCTTGTTCCCTTTTTAAATTATCTCTACCATATATTTTAATGTTTGTTTTCTAGTTCTCCTCTTTGAAATAGAGTCATCCCTTGCATCCATCTTCCACACTTGAGTCAAAATACACAATTTTTATTATTATATTATTTTATATTATATCATACTAGGTAAATTACCCGTGCTTCGCATGGGATTGAACTATTTTAGTAAGCTTACATATGATCATTCGGTAATATTCATATTTTCTATAAATACACTACTTTATCAAGAACATTTTATCTTAAGGCAAAACGGTCTATGCACCTTGATCAAACACCATATGCAGAAATAAAAGTAGGGGAATCAGATGGGATAAAAGGAAGAGGAAGAGAAAAAAGGTGAGCATGAACCTAGACATGAGGTATCCTTTGAGAAGACATGATCTAAAAAGAAACAAAGAAGAGGAAAAACACACCATAAAAGAGAACCATATCTTATTAGCTCCAAGACGAAAAGAGGCAGTTTAAACGAAAAGCAAAAAAATAAAGAGAATAGGATTAACTACACTTACTCTTGTTAGCTGTGGAAAAGAAAATACAAACAAATGGCCTAGAATGTTAATGATCCATATCTGGAGGAGGTGGAACTTCTTGTTGATCCAAAGTGGGAAATTTTTTTAGGTGTTGGGTGAGTTCCACTGAAAGAGAGAGGCGGATTAGGAAATGGGTAACCCTAGCATTAAAGAAATGTTATTGGGAGTTTGTCGCGAGACATCCGGATGGGCTACCCTTTTGTTTGGCTTTTCATTAATTGATATGGGCATTAGGTCCAGATGAGTATTGTAATGATTTTGAGTTTCATTTTAATAAAAGGCCAAAAGTTGTTTTAAAAGAAAGTGTGCATTTTGTGACATATTAGAATCTTCCAACAAACTAGGGTGATGTAAAGTATGAATATTTATTCATCCACTTTTGTCATATAAATTCACACCCAAAATATTAGATCGAGAATAATATTGTGTGTACCTTCTCTTATTATATAAGAATTGACATGCATCAGAATTTAAAAAAAAAACAATATTTTTTTTTGTTTTTCTTTAATTTAATTAGTGTATAGATTTTCTGAAATTGTTAGAACTGCTTTAGCTATGCCTTTTAGTTTAGTTCATCTACTTTAGTTATAGCTTTATTACTTTGAATGTTGGTGTCCTTTGTGTAAATTTTCTAATTACATTGAGTAAGAAAATTGACAGTCAATGAAGAAAAATACTTTAATTATGGACAACCCAATGGGCCTCTTACATTAGGTTTTCATGAAAAAAGAATGAGATGATTAGAGACCATTGATTCGAACGGTTTCAGGTTTGTTTACAACCTAGTGAAAGTAAATTAACAAGGAAATTATTTTGAATTGTTTTTTTGCTTCGTATAGTGACAAGGGATGTTCAAATTTTCTTAGAACCTATAATATATGTGATTGCATTAATATAGCATGTGGTAGGACATGTATCGGTTTTACTTGCCAACATTTTCATAGTCAAGTTCTTCACATTGGATCTGCCTAATACAATTTATATCTCCTATATGATTTGTGAGTTATTCCACAAAAATGATTTTATACAGTTCGCTCCCAGAGAATAGCGGGGGTGGGGTGTCCAATAATGTGACACTCTATTATAACCAAAATGTCATAATTCAAAACTTAATCACAAAGGATAATATTGTGTGTTTGTTATTTGATTTAGTAATAAACTTTGATTTTAGTACTTGTGATAAATGACTTAATATATATTAGATCTTCTACCAATCAAAATGTTCCTTTTGATAGTATATATGATCTTTGGACGACTTCTAGATGTATTATTATCAATTATTGAAGTAATAATACAAGTTTAACATAACACATGAATTATTAAATGATGAAACGAAATACAAAAATTGGGCTCATATGTTTAGTTTGTTCACATGTGATTTTGGAGGTCAAGTGCTTCTTCGCTAATTTTATGAGTATACGAGCTTTTTTTCTCTCAAGCAGACTTTTTTTCTACCGCACACATGTTTTACCAAATCTATTTATGGCAGTTTTTTCTATATAGCTTTGCGATGCCAATTAAACAAACATGCTCTCCAGTTTATATTTTGTTCATTCTTAAAATCTTGAACTTATGTGTAATTTATAGGCTAGCAAACCTCAACAAGGCATGGAGAAAATATCTCAAAGAGTCGCCATTACTCTTGGCTATTTACAACTTCCTTATGATTCTCTATATCAGTAGAAGGAACTGTGTAGGATTTAGTGTTCCCAAATGTCAAAGCGACAGTGTATCCTCATCAATGTGGAGGATGCATAATCTCACATCCACCTGGCATGGGAGAAACCCAACTCACCATAGTTTTTATTAAGTCATTTCTTAAGATGTTTTCAAAGTGTTGGACTGTAATCATTTCTCCATCCAATTTGCTTCTTAACTGTGAAACCGAGTTCCAGAAATGGGAGGTGGACATTCCCTTCTACCTAGCAGAATGATGTCCACCTCCCATTCTTAAGCTCATCTTCCCTATTAAGAATCAAATTAGAAGGAGCTATGGTGACAAGTCGATACTGTGTGAACAACTTCAAAAATGACCGAAGACACACTATGGTGATTTGGGTTTTTCTTGTGCCAGGTTGGTGTGAGATAATGCATGTTTCATTACTTTCCGATAGGGGAACTCTTAGCCTCTCAAGAGTTATATCTCCAAAAATGTTGTTCCACAAGCACTCAAATCGTCCACGATAATGAGGATACACTATTTCTTTGGCACTTTGGGGAACTAAATCCCATACGGTTCCTTCTCCATTAATAGGAGAATACTGGGCTACAAAAGAATCAAAAACTCTAAAGCCATCAACATCCAAGAGTGATGGCGAAGTTCCAAAATATTTTCTTCCATACCTCCCTCAAGTTCTCTGAGATTGCAGATGCCACATAAGTTCAAGAATGTAAGAGTGAAAGAGAAATATATTGGAGAGTAGAGTTCAGAAAATAAAAAGAAAAGTGCTTGTTTGGAAATATGAACCAACCGGACAGATGATTCCAATTTGTTCACCTAGAGCAAGATGGTGGTTCCCCATCTAACAGTTACTTTGTTATTTCCTTTTCCCTTTCTTCTTTATCTGGGGGAAGAGGTTCCTCGTCTTTAAATTCGAATATTAAAGGAAGTGTTTGTTTGACAAAAACATGTTTCTTCTCTTCAGGAGGAGTGAGTTTATCATAATCATCAATATTATTTATTGAATCAATTAGAAACTTAAACTCTTCAACACTATTCTCTGATTCTTTCTAAAATCATCAATTGAAGATTCAAATTTCGACTTAGAAAATGAGATTGTAGCAGTAAACTCTTTTGATTAGTTCGTTTTCCTACATATGCTTTAGGTAGAAGAAATACCCTCTTATGTAACATTCGGCAGAGGAACAACCTCCTCTGTAGTGATAACAACATTAGGATCATCATCATCAAAAACTTCGTCAACGGCAGTGTTTTTCAGGAAGGACTCACAAGTTCATGTCTTCAATTATTTTGCACATTTCTCTCATCACCTCTAGAAGGCTCCATCTTTTATTCTTTTCCTCCATAGCTAGCTTATGTAGAATTACAACTTTGACTCAACCTATTCCTATTTTCTATTATATTGACCATATCTTTCAAAGATTGTTGCCAAATCCTCTTCTTTGAAATGGAGTCATCCCCGAAACATCTATTGCACCTGAGTAAAAATATATCATTTTCGTTATCAATCAAAATGCACAAGCATAAATGTATCTTAAAAACATTATTCGCAATCACAACAAGACTGAACTCTATTTACAAACACTAGCCTAGTTAAAGAAAACTTTTTTTCTATCAAACATTCAAGAATCGAAAGCCTTGAATTTCTAAAACTTTTAAAATAGAGTAAAAGATATTGATGAGTTCAAAGAAATTGGATGCATAGACACACTAATATATAGAACGAGATAGAGAAACACAACAAAAGAAACGTGACTTAGATGAGCCTTTTTTGTGTGAGAGAAAAACGTGAAAATTGAGGGAAAAATATAAACTTGTGTAAAGTGTGTGAATTTTGTAACAAATCAAAATCATCAAACGAAGTGTGAATATTAAATCTTTCAACTATGTCACATAAATTCACACTCAAAATTTCAAAATTTTGATGTGATATAAACTGGATTGTAAATAATATTATGTGTACAATATTGTCACGCCCCAAACTAGAGAAGGCGTGACTGGCACTCGCCACCTTATGTAATCGAGTTAGCCACATAAACATACCAACTGACTCAACTGAAGGCCTAGAAGGTCGGGCAACATAACATCTAAAATACTATGACTGGACCCTTAAGGTCATAACCTGAATATAGGTAAGTCATATAGACGAAGGTAGACAAGCCAAAGATAATAAGGTACTAGCTAGCCGACAAGGCTACAACGAAGATATACACATATACATACATATCTATACAAGCCAAGCCTATGTGGTTGGAAACTGGAAGTTGCAGAAAGAAACCTAGAATATTGGGTCCACAATAGCCTCTATGAGAGCTCCAGGAAGAAGTGGAGCTTATCAACTCACAACTGAACCCCGAATCCTAGTAAAGGGGCCAATCAAAATACCTACCTCGATGTGCACGCGTGAAAAAAAAATGCGTCCCAGGCAACGGGATGTCAGTATGAATAAAAATGTACTGGTATGTAAGGTAGAAAATAGAATAATAAATAGTTACTGTAAAAAGGGGAATAAAGATACCACATGAAACATAAACTCTGGTAGCCACCATGGTTGTCATCAAACCTTATAAAAATTTAATATGTATGGCATGCTCGCATAATCGTATGTCATGAATACATATATATATGCAAATGAGTGTCATACCCAACCAAGTGCTAGCAATGGTGGTGCCTTCCGGTAGCGAACCGTGATCATATTCGTCAACTTGTGGCCATTTGTGTCTCATACATATAAATATAGGCAATAGGCCCCATATCTTCCGATTATAGCTCAGAAGTAGAATGCATATCATGTAATGTCATCGATTCATAATGCATTTGTTACCTGAATCATGTTGCCAATCTTGGCTCATTGGTACTCTTGTCCTCATAAACTCGTAATCACTTTCGTATCATATGTAAATATCTCGTGAAACTTAAATACTTGTAGATTAAACTGGAACACTTAACTTGGATTTAGAAAGTCTACTGAAACTTGAGGATGTTGATTAAAAGCTTAATGTTCTTCACTTAGTATCTATATATGTTTCCTTAGTAGTTTGTAAAAGAAAGTATTTCAGAAAAACTCGTACTTTAGTAGTTTAAACCTACGATTTACATTTAAGAGTTTTGGAGATTAAAATTTTATTTTAAAGTTTTCAAAATTATAAATTAGCGAGGAAGGAGGAATGATTTCAAATTTATATTGTTCATCCCTAATATTTTTAAGTTACTACACCTAAAGAAGAATAAGAATTCGTACACATGGACCTATAGTCAACAAATTCAACAAAACGACATAAACACGCCAAATACCCTATCTAACCGAACGAGTGGAATAGCAACATAATGGAGTCACAAAAATACACCAGCTGCAATATCAATGCCTTTCACAAAAGGTCTTTCTAGTAATAGAGTAGTAAAACAATATTTGACGATTTAGAATTCCAAAATTCGTGCTCAAAGGAAGTATAGTTCTTAGCCTTAACATACCTCAATTATGAGTCTTGTTGTATCAATATGGATTGTACCCCTTCCTTAGAGAATGTAATCTACAAAAATTCATGTTATTGTATGAAATCTATAGAAAATCATGCCACACAACCATTACAGGCAGAATATTAACACAGCAGGGTCAAAGTAGCAATTTAGATCTTACTAGCAGAGTAATTAGCTCGCCAGACCCTTTTTAAATGTATGCTTCTTTACATTTTCATCTCCAAATTACAACCTCAAATTAATGACGTAACATACATTTTTGCAGCAACTATTAACAAGTGGAGGCCTACACAATAGTCAACAACAACCAAATAGAGTATGTTTGCACAATAATAAAAACTCAGCGTATCGCCACACCCCTCCTCTCCAACCACAAAATAACGACAACCAAATCACATCCATGAGTCTTCAAACCATTAAAGCCAGAAAAATTTATGTAATACAGTCTTATAATTGTTCAATATAACCATAATAACTCGAACTTACGGCTTCCAATCACCATTTTGTGAGTTCGTCCAATAATTACATTTGGAATCACGTCTTTATCTTCATAAGCAATACGAGAATAAAAGGGCCGAACCTTAACTTAAAATTTATGTAGCTTATAGTATTTTAGCATGTCTCCTCAATTAGAAAGAGTCTCCTCAAATACAAGACGTTGAACCAAGAAGAAGTCATTTGAAAAATGTAATGCAATAATGGAACCAACGTTACACTTACTTATCTTATAATTAGTTACCCATCTATACTTCTTCTTCTCTTCCAAACTCATATCAACAACAACCACACACAACAAAATAATTTCCAAAAACTCCAGCAATAAGAACATTAGAAAATACTTCAAAAACAGCCCAACATCACATAACTATCAAAATATGATTTTCCAGCCGTCTATTCGTGTTCTTACTTATATAGCATAGCTATAACTTGGAATCACTCAATAAAATGAAGGGTGAGAATTACTACCTTCAAACAGAAACAACACCACCTAAAAATGAAACTCCTTCACCACGAAGAATCCTTCAAATCACAACCAACGATGAGGAAAGAAGTAACACAATCTCTATGAGCATTCCGATTGTGAAACCACATTGAAATCTTGTAATCTTTTCTTGGATGATAGGGGAACCTTTAGAGATGATTTAGGATTGTTTTCTTCTTATTTTGGTAAAAAAATATGAGTTAGAACAAAGGGAAACAAAATCTTATAGAGCTAAACCGGCATAGTGGCAAGGGACCCACCTTCACGTCTGCTTATGTAGTCTCACTAAAATCTGAATATCTCTCAATTCTGATATCGTATGGAAAAATGGTATAATGTGTTGAAAAGTAGACTTGCAGACCTTTGATTTCATATATTGGGGTTCTTCTAAAGCTTTATTTATTGGGAGAAAAGCTCCGAGACATTTAACCTAAATTTTGGAATGTTTATTAAAGAAACTTACTCTATGAGAGGTAGGTGATCTTTCCAACTACCCTTGAAATCGATCACGCAAGCTCTCAAGATGTCCTCTAAGGTCTGAATGGTATGCTCTGCCTGACAATCCGTTTGTGGGTGAAATGTTGTACTGAGAATTACCTGGGTACCAAGACCTTTCTGAAATGATTTCCAAAAATGAGAGGTAAACAGAGGACCTCTATCTGAGATGATAGACAAGGGAACTCCATGCAACCTAACTATCTCATTGGTATAGAATTTGGCGTAGTCCTCCACCGAATATGTAGTCTTGATATCCAAGAAGTGAGCGGTCTTAGTAACTCTGTCCACTATCACCCAAATGGAGTCATGTTGTCTGCGAGTACGAGGTAAACCCGTAATGAAGTCCATGTTTATCACTTCCCACTTCCATGTAGGAATGTTAATCTCTTGACTCATACCTCCTGGTTTCTGATGTTCTACCTTAGCCTGTTGACAATTAGGACACTTAGCCACAAAGTATGCGCTATGTCCCTTTTCATGTTGCTCCACCAAAAGACTTCTCGTAGGTCACTGTACATCTTAGTGGCACCTGGATGAATGGAATACTTGGAGTTATGAGCTTTTGTGAGGATTTGCTTCCTCAACCCACCCACATTAGGAACACATAGGCAACTCTGGTAACAAAGCACACCATCTCCCCCTTTGGAGAAAACCTCAACTTTATGCTAATGAACTGCCTCTTCAACTAAAGTAATAGAGGGTCACTATCTTGTTCTTCCTTAACCTCCGCTATCAATGAAGATTCTGATCCATTCTGAACTGTCACCCCACTATCTGATGTGTCCGTAAGACAAACCTCCTAAGCGAGCTAGCATGTGAACATCTTTTGATAACCATTTTCTATCATCCTCAACATGTGCTACACTGCCCATAGACAGCCCACTGAGAGCATCAACCAGTACGTTGGCCTTACAAAGATGGTAAAGCACATTCATGTCATAGTCCTTGAAGAATTCAAGCCATCTCCTCTGAGGAAGATTCAACTCTTTCTGGGTGAACACATACTAGAGGCTCTTATGATCTGTAAATACATCAACATGAACACCATACAAGTAGTGTCTCCAAATCTTTAGGGCAAATACTACGGCTACAAGCTTGAGGTCATGAGTCGGGTAGTTTTTCTCATGAACCTTACGTTATCGATAAGCATAAGCTATGACCTTACCTCGCTACATCAACACATAACCTAGGCCTTTGAATCGACTTTGGTTAACATTAATTAAGGGATCAAATGCTTGGATTGGATTTCAGACAATTTCATTGAATTCAGGGGATGATTTTAGGCCTAGAAAAGGTCTTTGTTCAATTTTTAGAAGTCCTAAGATTTAGCCGTTTCAGGCGTTCTGTTTGTATTTAGTGATTTACATGGGTTTCAAGTCAAGGAAACCTCAGAGTAATATTTTGATTGTTCCATTGTATCCAAAATGTCAAGTATAGTCAAGTACCATAATTGGTTTATGTGTACATGATTCCAAACAAATCACGAGACCTTTACGGAGTTGTTGTTGATAACTGGTTTGGACTTATGTTGTCTAACCCTTCACATTCGTAGAGCTAGTGCCCACGTTCATGAAGGGTATGTTGAGGGTACCCCCACATTCACGGAGGCTCGACCGCATTCACAAAGGAATAAGAAGTTGACCTCTACATTCATGGAAGCCCTACCGCATTCGCAGAGGGTCGGTTCATTAAATGTTTCATTTGTGGGAAGGGATCCGCATTCAAGGAGTACATCTGGACAAAATGTTTCTGAATTTTGGGGTTCCATCTCCATTCTCTTTTTTTGAGTTTTGAGAGCTTTGGTGTAGAAATTTGAACAAGATTTTTGAGAAGAAATATTTGGATAACAATTCCTAATCTTAAATCTTCATTTACTCATGATTATTTATGATTATAAGTGTTCAAATCAAGGTTCTCAAATGATAAATAAGGGTATCAAGAACTTGTATTTTTTAAGTAAAATGGTGATTGTGAACTGGTTTCAAATCATTTTTCGAAATGGTTTTCATTAATGAGTTTAAAATGCCTTGGATAATGTATTCAAGTAATGATTTTCTTACTCAAACCACTTTTTCATAATTGGGTTTATGAGTTGATTTAACACATTTTTCAATGTATATGATATGTGTATTGTTATTTCTGGAATACTATTGTGATTACTTGTTGGATTTGATTATGTAAAGCCTATAGAATATTGTGTTTCCCTTCAATGTGTATGTTGGGGAGTGATGAGAATCAGGTGATAAGTTCAATTACTCCACTTGATTGATCTTAATAAATGAAAAAGGGGAATAAATTAAAAAGTTAATGTGTTGATGGTTGTGTATTGTAAATTGCCATGATGATGATCATAATTTGTTAATTGATGAAATGTTTTGATGTCATCATTGTTGACTTTAATTATTTGAGTTTATTGTCTCTTCCTTATTGTATGAAATTGCCTATTTGCATTGATATATAAACACTATTATGAGACATGTGGTGATTATGCCGATGAGAAATGGTTCTGGCAAGTGACATTATATAAAGCCAATAGGAAATTGTTCCGGCGAGTGATATCATGAGGATGGGAAATGATTTCACCGAGTGATATTGTGCAATGGTTAATGGTTCTGGCGAGTTATATTGTGCTAATATGAAATGGTTTCAAGAGTGATATTATGCCGATGGGAAATGGTTCCGGCAAAAGTTTGATTATTTATACTTGAGGAACTCGATACTTGTGATTGATCTACTTTATACTTGTGATTGAGATACTTGATACTTGTGATTGGCATACTTGATACTCATGATTGAATAACTTGATACTTGTTGATTGTTGAACTATGACTATTGGACTTTGATTGTTAAGCCTTGTGATTTGTGTTTTGTAAGTTGTTAGGTTGGGCTGATTTCTATGCAGGTTGTAGTTGAGGCGGTTCGGTTGGGATGAAAGGAGTACTCATATTCTAGTTTAGGTTTACGTGGTTTATTGGCAGTCACGACCCGAAGTCGGGCCATGATGGTGTCCACTACAACCCACCTACTGGACAAGCCTAAATCGAAGACATAAGAAGCGGAAGACACCATAATGCATAACATAACTAAATAAAAAAGAAATATGAGAATAAGATATATGTATTTCCAAAACTAGCATTCCCTTTCATGAAAAGCTATGAGTTTTATGAAAAGTGGTGAGTTTTATGAAAAGTTGTGACTTTTATGAAAAGTTGTGACTTTTATGAAAATTTGCGACTTCAATGAAGAGTTGCAACTTTTATGAAATGTTCTAACTTTTATAAAAGTTTCTGACCTTTCCAAAAGGTTACAACTTCACCAAATAGTTGTGACCTTTCTGATATGGCACAACCAACATTTGTTCACACTATCCTTTGTTGTCTATAAATAGAGGGATTTTCTCTCATTTTAAAACAACAAAATTCTGAACTTACTATTCTTCTTATTTTACTTCACTTCTCCACAATTAAATATTTGTGTACTTTGCTCCTATTGTGTGGCTCACTGACACCATTGCTTATGTTGTAGATACTGGTATTTTTTTTACAATCATAAATTTATGCCTATGTTATTAAGGATTAAATGATAAGATGTTATAATTTTCATTTTCCTTTACATTATTAATGTTCGTTACTATGTATGTAATCTTGTATGTAGAATAATATAGTGTTTTAGTTTTAATTACTGATAGGTTTTAAGTATTATTTTTAAAAAATGTGATATTAAATTACCACGCGAAGAGCAGGTAATTTTACTAGTACATATATGTGTGTCACGTATACATATATATATATATATATAAGGGTCTATTATATATATGTTTGCAGTATGATATATAATGTATAAAATAGGCCCAAAAGTGACCAAGAGACAAACTAACACTAGATACAAATCCCTAAGAGCTTGTGTCACATGTACATGAGCTACTTCGAACAAAAAGTCATAAATCTATATAGAGAATTGACTAATACAAAAGGAAAGTCAGTACAAAAGGAGGTAATCATAAAGTCTTTTAACGTTGGGAGCTCACCACATTCCAAGTCTTGGACAACCATGGGAGATCAAAACATTCACTATTGAGGATGGCTCGAACTGGGTGTTGCATCAGAAAAGATGCAGAAGTGCAGTATGAGTAACAAACACAGGGTACACAGTAGGCATCAGAAAAGATCAAATATGACTTAGAAGCATGATCAAACTAACAAGGCAAGGGCAAGATAAGGCAAATCGAGCTAATAAAGGAGAACAAGTAAGAGAGAATCCACAATCAACAATAATACACACAAACCAAACAACCAACACATCCAAAGGAAACTCATACAACACTACAATGTCAAACTCCAAAATAAGTACATATCATAAGCTCGGAAGAAACATCAAGCTGCCTGGAATGACACCTCAAGCTTATTCATAAGCCAATAACCTAGATATGCTCATTCAAAGGCTGTGAGGTATAGCACATGAACATACCCATAACCCGAATATTTGTATCAATGGGCCACCCGGTATGATTCCTCGAGCTCCTCTACAATGTGAATCTAATGTAAACTATAGCCCAGTAAAATTATTGGGCCGCCTGGAATGGTACCTTTAGCTGATCACAATATATGCAGCTAAAAGGTGCGGGAAAAAAAGAAAAAGGGAGTTTTAACCACTTTATGCAACACAAGTACCAAAGACTTCCAACTCATTAAAAATAACCTCATTTATTTCCAATAAACCATTTCTTTTTCACAAATCAAGTGAATAGATACTCCACAGAAGTATAATCATAATCAACTCATGGAATACACACAAAATCGAGAAGAATACCTGTCACAGCACAAAAGTACTAACTTGGGATTCCTGCTAGTCTGAGCTCACGGCCTTAGGCCCAACAGTTTCATAAACAACTAACGAATAAGCACAACTCAAGAAATCCATACAATCATCCAAACCAATAAAAACAATCAAACACCACAAAACCTAAGTTTTATGCCACCTAGAAGAAAAGTCTAAGGATAATACTCACACAAGGATCACCTAAACTAAGGTCTTCCTGACTAAAGCTTAAGCTAAACAAACAAACTTATAGCTATAAGTACCCAAGGATCATTAAAGCTCAATCAACCTAAGGGCTCATCCTAGATCATGCTACACTACCCAAATTTACTTAATCTAACTAAGTCAAGTCTAAGAAAAGGAAGCCATGGTGCCTCAAGGAAAAAAACCCCACACGAACTAGAATATCAATGCTTTTCTCTTCCAGAGAGCCTCACATTGATGTGAGCTATCAAGATCACATAATATGAGTCCAACGATACCCATATCACTAACTCAAGAAATAGATTGGAAATTGGGCCTAAAATACCCCACGAATTGACGCTACAGAAAAAACAAAAAGAAAATCGTCATATTGTCCTAATGAGTAAAGATAACATCCAAAAAAGATGGGTGCAAATGGGACTCAGTTTAGACCTCAAATGGCTAAATTACCTTATTTTAAAGTTTATAAATCAAGGGATTTGAGGTCAAAAATGAAATTGAATTATGAAATTGAAGGCATTAAAGTGTAGAGAAGTAGAAGAAGAAGAAAAAAAACTTTGAAGAGCCGAAAAATGGTCAAGAAATGGACAAAATGTCCTAACTGCGAGCTCTCCAAGAGTTGGTTTCTTTGTAAGAAGAATGAATGAAAAATGGGAATTTAATCATGGGAAAAGGGCCTGATATACCCCTCAACTTTGCCATTTGGAGTTGATATGCCCATCGATATGAAAGTGGCTCATATATACCCTTACCGTTATACAAACGGCTCACATATACCCCTACCGTTACAAAAATGAGCTCACATATACCCTTCATTTAATGGAAGTGAAAAAATTAATTTTAAATTTATATTTTTGACATTCGATTTCTTAAAAAAATTAGTTAGGGGTAAATATGATTTTTCTAGAAAATTTCAAGGTATATTTTAATTTTTTTCGGACATAAATTATTTTTTGACTTTTTGATTATCATTATTTGAGTTTTTTATTCTTATTTTATTTTTTCTTTCATTCCTTAGTGTAAAGAAAAAAAATTAAAACTATTTTTTTTTGGTTATATTATAATTTAAAACTATTTTTTCAAATATATTTTAATTTAATTTTTGTATTTGAAGAAAAAAATTGGGTCATCTATAATAAATTTTACAAGAATATTAGCAAAACTTAAATAAATTTGACCATCAAAATAATAAATCTAAATTAGTCATTGAAATAAAAAAAAATTTAAAATAATAATAATATATGTTTAAGGAGGATTAAATATACCCATACGAGATTATATTTTTTTTTAAATGATTAAGAAAAATTAAACTAAAACTAACTTTTTCACTTTCGTTAGAGGAAAAGGGTATATGTGAGCCATTTGTATAACAGTAGGGGTATATAAGTTCCACTTTTATAACGAGGGGTATATCAGCTCTAAATGACAAAATTGAGGGGTATATTAGACCCTTTTCCCTTTAACATAGCAATATTTGCAAATGCGGACATTTGTTCTCTTAAGTGAACATCGCATAAGCGGCCAAATGTTCGCTTAAGCGAACCCCACCTAAAAAGGCGCTCTTCACTAAAGAAACCACGTCCTCACCTAAGCGACCTTCACAAAAGTCAAGGCTGGGTCGCTTAAGCAACCCCCGCCTCCTTGGTGTCGTTGACTTAAGCTGCCACTTGGTTGTTTATGTGGGCTTTGCTTAAGCGGCCAAGAGTTCGCTTAAGTTATTGCACCAGACACCGGCAAAAAAATTAAAGAAGACCTAAGTGTCCAAATCTTTGAACAAGGCCTCGAAATTCATTCGGAGTCCAAATGACGCAAACCAAAAGTGTAAGCCACTTTGAAACAACATTTCGAACTCAATGGGATTAACGAAACAACTATCCGAGGTCTTCTCAACTAAATGTTGACCAAAGTCAACACTTTAACAAAGAAACGACACAAAAACTCCAAAAGCTAAAAAAACACACCCGGCACCCTCTTGAATAAAACCAAAGGTCATTCTAGACCAAACTCGGCATTCCAGAGCTAATTGTGCTGACAAAGAACATTTACCAAGAAAGCTGCCCCAAGTTCAATTTTAAGCTAAACTAAAAAGTCAAAATACTAAATTGCACCAATTCCAAACGAAAGTCCAAGAACCCAAACCAATCATTAGTCTAGACCAAAATGGCCTTTCCGGAGCTGATGGAACAAATGACATTTCGATCCGACATCAAAATCTCTGAATGTTGATGAAAGTCAAATCCTCCAAGCTTAAGGCTTCCAAAACCTTAAACTTGAACTGAACTCAACCAAACACCTCGGGCCGCATGCCACCCAACCAAGCACCACACACAAGCTACACAAAAACTAACGGAAGGAGTGAAACAAGAAAAATCACACAAAAACACAGAAATGACCCCAAGGGATTCTACAACAAATATTACTAAAATGAGTTTTATCTACGAAAGTAAAGTATAGGAAATACCTGAATGATCAAAATGATGAGGATACCAGGTTCGCATATCAAGCTTGGTCTACCAAGTAGCCTCCTCGATCGGATGGTGCCTCTAATGAACCTTCACTGACGCGATGTCCTTAGACTGAAACTGGCTAATCTACTTATCTAGAATGGTCAGGTTCTTCTCTTTAAAACTCAAAGTATCCTCAAGCTGAACAAACTCCCACTGAAGCACGTGAGACTCATCAGGAATATACTACCTCAATATAGAAAAATGAAACATAGAATGAACACTAGAAAGAGCTGGAGACAAGGCGATCTCATTAGCTACATTTCTTACCCACCTCAGAATCTCAAAAGGACCGAAAACCTTGTTCTAAGCTTACATCTCCTCCTAAACCTCATCACGCTCTTCATGGGTGACACCCATAAGAATACATAATCATCAACCATGAACTCAAATTGGCATATCTCCCTCATCCAAACTAGGAATTTAGACAACTCTACAGCGTTGGAAAGAGGACTCAAAGATCTTTAATTTGATATCTCATGGGACACCTAACTCATCATGTACTTAAAGTTATGGTCATTTGAAGTTGCCCCAAAACTCACAAATGAAATCTAACCTGCACAAATCTCAATTTGGGTATTTCTAATTTAGTTCCTTCTAAAAGTAGCCCTTTCTAAGGCCGAGGTATTACATCTTACCTTTCTTATGTCTGTGATTTTAGCTCTTTTGGTTTTTTCCTTACCCCACTTATTCCACCCATTTTTTCTCCCAAATTAGGGGTCAAATCTGATTAAAATCAGTTTATGCCAAAGTCTAAATCGTTTGGAAGGTTACGGCAAAGTTCAAAGAGGAGAAAAGGGAGAAAAGCTTCAAGCGTCCAAGATTTTCTTGGAATCTTTGAGGGTTTTTGCCAAGGATTTGATCCTAATGAGGTATGTGAGTTTCCATAGTATTTGGTTTGTTTACCCACATGCCAATCATGAGTTTTTTTTAAAAATTTAATTCATAAGATTGAGTATATTGAGTTTCTTGATCAGTTTCTTGAAAATTGTGCTTCATTCTTTAATATGAGGTTGATGAGGATCTTGAGGTTCAATATTATTCTTGAGTAATTTTGAGTAGATTTCTTTGTGATTGTGTTGGGTTTATGTTTCCAAAGGAGTCTAAAGGAATTCATTTGATTCTACATTAGTGCAGGCATGACATTGAGAAATAAATTCATCAAAATTCTTGGCAGCGGATTGGGGTGGCGCACAACCATAGTGCCAGAACTACCACAAGGCAAATTGGGAACTTGCGGGGCGTGCCACTCAGTGCTCCAAAAATGATGGTAACTAGTTAGGGGGATTGCACCCTGCGCCACTCAGCGGGCTAGGGTCGCCATGTCCCCTACCCTTCCGTCCTTCTTTCTGTGTGCCACTCAGTGGGCTAGGGTCACTCTATCGTACCTATGCTCTCTATTTGATATCCACACTTAAAATCTTCATTAATCCTTAAGATATCATGAATATCCAAGTCATGACTCTTGAATTTATAATTCAAATTTTAAGATAGAGTGAAGAGTAAAGTCTAAGGAAGTTCTTTAAGTCATTTTGAGAAGTCTTTTCCACTCTTTTAAGCACTTTGTAAGACTTGAGTACTTGAGTATGAGGATGAGGAGATTTGAGTTCATGTTTTCAAAATGAATATAAGGGAACTAAGTATTCTCAAGTGTAGATATTTTACATTTAAAACGAGAGAAAATGTTGATTTACATATGAGTTCATGAGGAGTTTTTGAGAATTATCTCGTTTAGGAGAATATTTTGAGTAAAAATCTCAAAGTTGAGGACGAGGAAATGTTTTTAAACATATGAGCATCAGTGATATTATTGGGAGTAGTATTGAGCACCGATATGGAACGAGTTCAGACAATTGAAAGTCCTCATACACCATGTATGTCAATATGAGTAAAGGGTGATACTCTTTAGATGATTCCTTGTTTCATTGTAAGCATATCTTAGTGGATCCACTTAGTTGAGGATGTCTTATACTCCGGCAAGGCATAGCACAGTTTCGGAAGCATGGGCAAGATGATGTATCATCACACAACTTATAGTGATTGTTGTCGGTTAGAGAATCTCCCAAATAATAGTAAAATATTAATTATTGTATTTTTAAATACATTGAGTTATTATCTACTATTTTAAAAGCCTTTTTTATAATGCATCTTTATTGTTGATTTTATATTAAACTGAGTTGAGTATTTCTGAGTTTGAGTATGTTTATGTATCTTTGAGTATCATTGTGTATCCTTGAGTTGAGTTATGTTGAGTTGAGATGAGGTGAGTATGTTTCTACCTTTTTACTAGTTGAAGCTTATGGTTGTGCATTAGAGTTCCCCTTGCATGCTCGTACATTCTGTATACTGATGCCATTTTGTCTGCATCTTTCATGATGCAGATGCAGGTAACCAAGGTCATCACCAGATGCTTTCTTAACAGCACTAGCAGTTGTAGAGTTGCTTTGGTGAGCCTCCTTTCTTTCGGAGGATTACCACATTTACTTTTAGTCGTATTAGGATGTCGTGGTTCTTGTCTGACTTCCATCATAGTTATTTGAGGCTTCATAGATAAACAATAGTAGTTGAGGAGTCTTTTTCTCATTTGCCTTGTTGATGTTTTAAAGACTATGAGTTGAACAGTTATGTTCATTTGAGTATACTAAGAAAATAATTTATTTATGATATCATATAACTTGAGCTTTCTTCGAGATTTCTTATTGTTGAGTAAGTCTTTCGCTGAGAGTTGAGCTAGGCCAAGGGTTCATATGGAGACAACAATGGTTCTCGAGTGCCGGCCACGTCCAGGGTGTAGGTTCAGGGCATGACTAACTTTGTATTAGAGTCCAAAGTTCAAAAGTCCTACGATGTTTATAAAGCCATGTATGTAGAGTCCTATTTATTGATGTGAAACATGCCACATTTATCATTAAGAGGCTACAACATTTAGGAACTATCTCAGTTCTTTCATACTCATTTTGTGTGATAGAGATCAACTTTATAAAACTTTCCTTCTAATTTGTGCTTTTGCGTATCTTTCATATCATGCCTCCGTGAATAGTTTTTCAAGGTCCTCTTGCTAGGAGAAATGCTGATCATTAAGATCAAGGGGTCCTCAATACACCAGAAGTGCAACCCCAAGGAGAGGTCACTAACGCTGAGTTACGAAATACTATCCAGATGATGATTCAACTTATGACCAACCAAGCTAGGCAACAAAGATGGAATTGAAAGGATGTGGCTGATTCATCTAGGATTCGTGAGTTCTTAAGGATGAATCCTCCAGACTTTACCGATTCAAGTGTCACTAAGTATCAAGAAAACTTTATTGAAGAGTTGCAGATATTCAGCGTGTCAGACTAGCTGCATACAACTGAAGGGTGTTGCTAGAGTCTTGTAAATCTAATGGAAGAAAAGTAGATCTAAAGGGGCACCAACTGTGAGCTGGGTTGTGTTGGAAGAGGCCTTCATAGGGCCTTTCTTTCCCCGTGAACTGAGAGAGGCAAATGTAAGATAATTTCTTACTCTTAAGCAAGAATCCACGAGTGTGCATAAGTACAACGTCAAGTTCATTCAACTTTCATGTTATGCTCTGGAAATGGTTGTTAATATGAGAAGTAGGATGAGTCTGTTTGTGTCTGGGTTGTCTCATTTTTCAAGCAAGGAGGGTAAGACATCTATGTTGATATGAGACATACACATAGCAAGGTTCATGATCCATGTGCAAAAGGTAAAGGAGAACAAGTTGAAATATAAGGAAGAGTTCTGGAACAATAAGCCTAATACAACAGGAAATGAGTCTAGGCAGCAGAAGAGTCATACAAACCAATCATCTTTTCAACAAAAGAAAAATGAACCTACTCCATCATGTAACACTTTGGAAATTAGTAGGCTAAACGTGAGGTTAACATCAACTTAAAAGGGCAAGGACCAAGGGAATGGGTAAGGGCCATGGAAAGGAGGCCAAGGTTGCCCAAAATATACCTAGCCACTGCCAACCATGACCATGATGGCTTTCACGACTGATGATTCCACAAATTGGACTCATTTAGGGCTATATTTTAGTAGAATTAGTGTCCTCAACTGCATATTCTATCTTAATATCTGATGAAAACCATTAAGTTTCAGGTATTTAGAGTTTGAGACAAAGAATGGACACTACTTGGTAAGAAAAAAATAAGGCGGCTAAAAAGAATGAAGAAATGAAGGCCTGAAGATCATCGATCCTAGTTGGCGAGTCGTCGATCGGCTTGGAGATCACCTTTTGTTCAAGTGTGCTGAGCGCTGAAGGGAAAAATCAAGTTGGCGATGAAATATAGCAGTCGTTGTGTTGCTGAGTAGTTCTGCAAAGCAGTACTATATCGCCCAACGACTCAAAGCACGAAGATACTGAAGGCTAAATTAAGAAGGCGATGAAATCAACCAAAGGGTGGATCGCCGAGTGTATCGATGATCCCGATTAACTACGTCTAGTGATCCGCTGCAGCACAAATTTTCAAACACTATAAATACTTGTTTAAATTGTTAACTTAGTATCAAGTCATAGACAATTATTTTTCAGACTTAGAATATTTCTAGTTTCAAGTTTTAGAGGGTTTTGGAGACTTTGTTCTAAGACCTTGAAGATTCAAAGGGTTTCAACTCCAAGAAATTGGACGTGGGTCTCGAAGATTCTTCATTCTTGACGTGTTTTAAGACTTAATTCTTCATACCTAGTTGATGGAAACTGATATTGGTATTGATTTTTACCTCTTTTACATGTCTAGCTAAAACCCTAATTCTTAGGGTGTGATTTTGTGAATATGGGTTAGACTTTATTTTAAATTCTGAATATAATGTTATTTGCATTTGAGGATAAATGATTTTTGTTTGTGGTTGGGTGAGGCCCACTTTTGTGCATATTTGTTTTGTGTTTTTTGGGTTGAAATCTATAATTATGTTATACACTGCTTTTCGTGGATGTTTGAGCTTGTGGCTCCTTTTGTTTTAAATTGCAAATGATTTTGACCCTTCCAAAATTTTTGCCACCTCTTGTATCTACTCGATAGTGGTTGTTCTTTAGCAAATTTGAGTCTCGGTTTTGATCAATATCAATGACTCAAATAGTGCTCATAATTGAACTAACATGAATGTATGGCTAAAATGAGACCAAATGAAGTTTCATAGACAATATATGAAATCTTTGCATCTCGTTGTGATTAGCCATGTATCAAATCAATTCTCTTGCGATGAACGTTGCACACTAGAGAAAGTATAGAGTCTTGTTTGACTTTACTGTCGATGCCTTGTGTGATGAGCTTACTGTGAACCATGCATGACAACACCTAGAATTTTCCCCATTGGTCCGGTTGACTAAGTAAGGCTATCTCTTGATATGGTCTTAGGCAACTTCGAAGAGTGTGAGCCAATTTGACATATACCTCTTTTGTGACCTACCTTGTGAGGAACCTTTTTTTAACACCCCTTGAGCCTTATCTTTCTTTGGAAGAAACTTGATGAAAACTAGACCTCTCTTAATCCACTAACTATAATCCTCTTGATTTGTGGTTGATTGAATAGCCAACTTATACCAAAAGCCTAAGTTGGGGATGTGGTGAAGGATAAGGACAAGTCAAGAAGTGCAAGGAAAGTCTTCTTTAACCCATGGTGCTGAGAAAAATGGAACCCTCCATACAAAAAAAAAAAGAAGAGAAAAAGAGAAGAAAAGAATGAAAAAGAAAAGTTATGCAATAAAATACAAAAGGAATTGGGTTCGAAACAATCCATAGAGAGTGAACAATGGGATGACTTATGAGCACTAACAAATTTGATGAAAGAAGAGGAAAGGAAGTGTTGTGAGCACCACATTTCATGAAGATGAAAGTCATTGAGACTAAATGAACATACCTTTGCACTAAGCCCTATTACAAGCCTTGTAAAAACCTTTTTTATCTTGAGTGAGCTGAAACAAATGTGGATTGGAAAATATGGGCAAACCTATGGGTTAAAGCATGCATTGTGTTCTTATTTTTGAGTGTGAGCGATGTATTTGATTCTGAAGCTTTATATGATTAAACCTTTGTATGTGGAAATGGAATCATTCTTTGTGTGAGGGCATTCAAATACTTTTATTGAGCTTGAGCTTGCATTTGAAGCAAGTATTGCGAGCTTGAGAATCTTTGGTAATAGTGTGTCACAACTTGAATCTTTGGGTACAAAATTGATCCTTGCTTGAGTAAATTGAGTCTTGTTGTGTACATTCATGATCAAGTCTTGTGCAGCACTGTTTGAGACATCCTTTTTGAACTGCTGAACTTGAGTCTTGAGTCCACAAATTGGACTTATTTAGGGCTATATTTTAATAGAATCAGTGTCCTCAAATGCATATTTTGTCTCAATATCTGATGAAAACCCTTAAGTTTCAGGTATTTAGAGTTTGAGGCAGAGAATGGACATTACTTGGTAAGAAGGAACAAGGCAGCTGAAAAGAACAAAGAAATGAATACCTGATGATCGCCGAGCCTAGTTGGCGAGTCGTCGATCGGCCTGGAGATCGCCTTTTGTTCCACTATGTTGTCCCATGAAAGTAAAGATCAAGTTGGCGATGAAATGGAACAGTCGGTGTGTCACCCAATAGTTTCGCGAAGTAGTAGTATATTGCCCAACGACTCAAACCGCGAAGATGCTAAAGGCTAAATCAAGAAGGCGATGAAATTGACCAAAAGGCAGATCGTCGAGTGTATCGGCGATCCCGACTAACTGAGCCGAGTGATCCACTACAACACTAATTTTCAAACACTATAAATACTTGTTTAAATTGTTAACTTAGTATCAAGTCATAGACAATATTATTCAGACTTAGAATATTTTCAGTTTCAAGTTTTAGAGGGTTTTGGAGACTTTGTTCTAAGACCTTGAAGATTCAAAGGGTTTCAACTCCAAGAAATTAGACGTGGGTCTCAAAGATTCTTCACTCTTGATGTGTTTTAAGACTTAATTCTTCATACCCAATTGATGGAAACTGATATTGGTATTGATTTTTACCTATTTTACATGTCTAGCTAAAACCCCAATTCTTGGGGTGTGATTTTGTGAATATGGGTTAGATTATTTGTTGGGTCTTGCTTGTTGATAGTGCATTTGTTGTGTAAATGTGATTTCGTTTAGTAGTTGTGTATGAACTTAATGGGATTGAAGGTTCAAATATGATTTCATCTTAGTGTTTTTGGTTTGCTCGAGAGAGAGGTCATAAAACTAAGACTACTAAATTGATAGCCGATGGTATTGGGTCGACATGGGTTTAGCTCGAGAGAGTGAATCCTAGTCCTTTTTCCACACATTCAGCTCGAGATAGTGAATGGGCTAGGGTGGAGGCTATGCTTAATGCGACAACTCGATGTTTGAGAGAAACCGAGTTGATTCGGGGTAAGTTTCTCGAGAGAGAATTTACCCCGACTATAGTCTAGCCTAGTCACAAATGTTCAACAATCTACCATCAAAAGCATGTACCTGATAGTCTAGTTTATCCCGTATTCCTATCACATCCCAAGAATCTCGTCTCCCTATCTCATTTCCTTATATTTTGTTGTTTTTAGTTGTTGATTAATACAAACCCCCATTGATAATTGACGCTTGCATCACCCCTTATATTTAGTATGCTTTTAATCGTTAATATCTATAACAATGACTAATTAGAACTAGATTTTATATTTCTATTAATTCTCAAAATCACTTCTTGTTGGAACGATCCCAACCCTTGGTTGGGTTATATCACTACATGTGATAGGATGACACTTGAACCGAAATAGTGCCAGTTGATTACGGCTGAAACATCTACGACCCATGGTGGCCACCACAACCCGTGGTGTAAGCCGTAATAGGTGAGTCACTGAACCGTCAAAATAGCCCCAAGGAAGGCTCCCCTTCACGAGCCACTTCACGGCCCATGGTGAAGACCACGACCCGTGGGAAGGCTCATGGAGTTGCCTTCACCTTGGGGGTGCTTGTGTCAAGTTGCATAGCTACTGGTCAAGGTACCACGGGCACCACCACGGGCCGTGGTCCCCTTGGCGAATTGTGAGGCTGCGTCGTGGCACCTAGCTACTCACTTAAAGTTAGGGTTATTTTGGGGTTTTCACATTTAAGTCCAATTGAAGTAGAGTCATTTTGGGTAATTTTAGTGGTACTATATAAGTTATTTTTAAGACAAATTCACTCAAGTTAAGTCATAAATGCCAAACACCTAAAGAAGTTCCCAAAGTTCATCTCCTCTCCCAAAAATTTTCTATCTAGAACTCAAGGAAGAAGAAGAGGAAAGTAGAAGCTAGAGCTTTAAGAAACAAGGGTTTTTCACTCAATTTATTTAGAGAATCATAAATGAGGTATGGTAGTCATCCATGGATAGTTTTCATCCATGGAGTCCCTCCAAACTCAATTTCAAAAGTAGTAACTTCCTCAAAAGTTAGGGTTTGACTTCAATCTCATGGATTCCTTTTGAAAATTGTTTTAATGATTTAATTATACTTTAATATGTATATATTGATGATTTTATATGGTTTTATAATGAAACTCCCAAGAATCCATGAATTCCCTTAATTTCTCAAATTGGATCTCAAAGTGTGGGTATTGATAGATGCAAGTAGAATGTTATAGAACTGTGAATTTAGTGAATTGATTAATTGAATTATTTTATTATCCATGTCTAATGTAGTAATTCTAGATATGTGTATTAAATGTGATTTATAGTCCTTGAAGGGCAAAGCATGAGAATTATGCATGATTATGAGGTTTATGTATATGTCTTTAGAACACTTTGTGAGTAAAGTGAATATGACTATGATCTAATTGTTGGGTTGCTGTATGATTATCCTCATGTACACCTTCATGATATGAATATGGTATGATGTGAAAGGTTTCCTCACAAAGTTGATGATTCTAAGATTGAAGGGCAATTGTCACCTATTGAATCTATGAGCTATCGTATGAATTATGTTGGATGGAGTGTCAAGACATTCTTTCATGAATATGAACTTAAGTTAAGACTTACTATGTACTCCATGGGAATTATGCTTAGCACCGAGTGGATATTGAATATAAGATGGAAGTTCCTCCGTCAAAAAGGGCGGGTTTCTAGAAATAATCTTATGAGATGGGAGCTTCTCCATCAGAAAGGGCGGGTTTCTAGTAGGAATCTCCTTGTCCCATAAACTTTGTGCCCCCGGTCTTTAGCTAGTGGATCCAACTGAAAGCTAATATGTCATGGTCTTACCTTAGGCAAGTAGGACAAACCTTTTTGGTGTGGGCAACACTGGATTGCATGTTAAGAGCACATGCTCTATGTCGGTTAAGGCTTATTCCCACTATGAAAACAATACGAACAAGAACATGAATTATGAATGATGGTTACTCACTAAGCTTTACTTAGCTTGGATAGGATTATGAGATCTTATTTAGGCATTGCACAAGTATGCTTTGAGGGTACAAATGGTATTGTTTTCTTATGATGTGAGTATTTATGTAATGAATGTGCTTATAACTTATATTTCTCCATTTTCTTTAAATGTTGCTTTAAACTAGTAAATGACATGCATTCAACTAAAATGTCCTTCTTAGCATGTTTTCAAGGATTTTATGCATGACTATCATACTTAGGCATCTTTGTACTAACCCATATTTTCTACATTTTCCCCAAAGTGTAGGTTTCGATTCTTAAGGCTATTATCCTTTGGATCAAGCTTGGATTTGACTATTCTTCTTACTTTCGGTGAGTCATCATGGTTCGAGGATGGGACATTTCACTTGAGTTTCTCTTTAGTATTTTTTGTTGCGGATTATGTTGTTGGGGCTGTGACCCTATTTTGACTTATGAATTGTAATAAATAGCTAAATGAGACAAGTCAGACTTCCGCTTTTCCTTTATAAAGAGTTTTGCAGTTAAATGTGTTTTTACTCTTAATATTCTAATACTTTATGTTATGAGATGCTAAGGGCTTGTATGAGACACTTTTGGGGTCAAGTACGCCATGTTATCTAAAGGGTACCCTTGGATCGTGACAAACTTGGTAATCAGAGAAAAAGGTTTAGAATGATTCTAGGATGATGTCTCATAAGCCACGTCTAGTAGAGTCTTGTTCATGAGTTTGAAGCGTGACACACATATGAATGAGAGTCTATAAGATGTTTAGGAAATATCACTTCTTTCATTATTCTTTAGTCATGCCTTAGAGTTTAACTCTAAAGAAGTCCCTCTCCTAATCATTCTCTTATGTCTTCAGGATATGAACACACGAAGGGCTAACGCTAGAAGAATGGAGGGTGGAAATGTGAATAAGGTAGTTCTTCAAGCTAATCAAGCTCCTCAAGTTCACCAAGCTCCGGTTGAGCCCGTGGTGGAGAATGTGACCCATGCAGAGTTTCGATCTACTATCCAAATGTTGGCTAAAGTTGTGACGGTTCAAGACAATTGAGAAATGGTAGCTCCAGTCAACCCTAATATGAATTCTGTAGCTTCTAGATTGAGGGATTTTGCAAGAATGAACCCTTTCGTGTACTTGGTTACAAAGTAGGAGAGGACCCTCAAGAGATTATAGAAGAGGTTTATAAAATAATTATGCCATGGGGGTGAATTCGGTAGAAAAAGTGGAGTTATTCGCTTACCTATTAAAGAGTGTGGCCCAAGTATGGTATACTCAATGGAAGAATAATAGGCCGGTAGGAGCAGGTCCAATAGAGTAGGAAGTGTTCAGATCGGCATTCCTTGATAGGTTCTTTCTCGAGAGATGAGGGAAGCTAAGGTGGAAGAATTCATTAACCTTCATCAATAAGGTATTAGTGTTCAAGAATATTCTCTAAATTTTACTCAATTGTACAAGTATGCCCTGGCTATAGTGGCGGATCAAAGGGATATGATGAGTAGGTATTTGACGGGTGTGTCCAAAGTGGTAAGAAAAGAATGTCGTACGGCAATGCTCCTTTATGATATGGATATCTTACATCTTATGGTGTATGCCCACCAAGTAGATAATAAGAAACTCCAAAGCAACAATAGGGAGGTGAAAAGAGCTAGAACTTGTGATGGCAATTTCTCCAATGCTAAGTCCAACAGACAAGGTCGACAAAGGTTATCCAATCAAGGCTCCTCTAGTGCTCCAAGGGATGACAAAGATAATGTTTTCAGCCCTAAACCTCAAGGAGGTAATAGTGCTGGGTCTTATATGACTAGGCATACTTTTTGTGAACTGTGGTAAGAAACATGATAACAAGTGTCTAGTGGGCTCAGATGTGTGCTATAGATGTGGAAACAGTGGTCATCAAATGAGAAATTGTCCAACAATTTCAGGTAAGAGAAAAGAGGACAAGAAAGCTCCTCCAAGTGGTCCAAACTCCAATACCCAAAAGTAAAACCATTTTTATGTTGTTCGATCCCGAGATGACCAAGAGAGCTCCCCAGATATGGCGACCGGTATGTTAAAAGTCTTTTCTATTGATGTATATGCCTTTTTAGAATCCGGTGCTACTTTGTCCTTTGTGACACCTTTTGTGGCCAAGAATTTTTATATACTCCCCGAAGTGTTAGTTGAACCTTTTTCGGTCTCTACCCCAGTTGGTGACTCAGTGGGTTCTAGAAAAGTTTATAAAAGTTGTTTCATTTCCTTTTCTCGTAAAGTTACCTTGGTGGATTTGGTAGAGTTACACATGTTATACTCTGATGTGATTTTGGGTGTGGATTGGTTGCATGCTTGTTATGCCTCTATTAATTGTAGGACTCAAGTTGTTAAATTACCAATTTCCAAAGGAGCCTATCTTAGAGTGGAAGGGGGGAAATTCTATCTCGGGAGGTCAATTTGTTTATTGTCTTAAAGCTAGGAAAATGATCTCCAAGGGTTGTATTTACCATCTTGTTAGGGTGGTGGATACTGAGTCCAAAATTCGTTCTTTAGAGTCGGTTCTAGGGGTGAATGAGTTTTCGGTCGTTTTTCTCGAGGACTTACCCAAACTTCCTCCCGAGTAGGAAATACATTTTGGCATTGATCTTCTACTGGATACATAACCTATCTCCATTCCTCCTTATCGAATGGCTCCAACCAAGTTGAAAGAAGAATTGAAGGATTTGCTAGCTAAGGGCTTTATTTGACTAAGTATCTCTCCATGGGATGCATTGGTGTTGTTTATTAGGAAGAAGGATGGGTCTCTTAGAATGTGCATTGATTATCGTCAATTGAACAAAGTGTCCATTAAGAATAAATATCTCCTTTCGAGAATTGATGACTTTTTTGATCAACTTCAAGGGGATAGCTATTTCTCCAAAATTGATCTTCGAGGTTATCGCCAACTAAGGGTGAGAGGAGTTGATATTCCTAAGATGGCCTTTAGAACCCGGTATTATCACTATGAATTTGTGTTTATGTCATTTGCGTTGACAAATGCCCCGGTGGCATTTATTGATTTGATGAATAGAGTGTTTAGGCAATTCCTAGTCATGTTTGTGCTTGTGTTTATCGGTGATATTTTGATCTATTCAAGGAGTGAGAATGAACATATGGACCATTTGAGAATTGTGTTGCAAGTTGTTAAGGACCAACAACTTTTTCCTAAGTTTAGCAAGTGTAAATTTTGGCTAAGGTTTGTAGCTTTCCTTAGTCATATTGTGTCATGTGTGGGTATTGAGGTAGATCCTAAGAAGACGAATGCAGTCAACAGTTGTCCTAGACCTCTAACTCATTCCTACATTAGAAACTTTTTAGGTTTAGCCAATTACTATAGGAGGTTTGCTGAGGGGTTTTCCTCTATTGCTTCTCCGTTGACAACTTTGACTCAAAAGAAGGCTAAGTTTGACTGGTCGGAGGCTTGTGAGAAGAGCTTCCAAGAATTAAAAGATAGACTTACATCCGCTCTGGTATTGACCTTACCAGAAGGTATGGATGATTTCGTGGTGTATTGTGATTCCTCTAGAGTTGGTTTGGGATGTGTGCTTATGAAAAATGGTAAGGTGATTGCCTATTCTTCAAGGCAACTTAAAGCGCATGAGAAGAATTATGCAACCCATTATCTTAAATTAGCAGCGATTGTGTTTTCCTTGAAAATATAAAGGCATTATTTGTATGGGATCCATGTGTACTTTTCACCGATCACAAGAGTCTTCAATATGTGTTTAGTCAAAAGGACTTGAATCTTCGTCAATGAAGGTGGTTAAAATTATTGAAGGAATATGACATGAGTGTCCTTTATCACCTTGGCAAAGCTGACGTGGTAGCGGATGCACTTAGTAGATTGTCCATGGGTAGTGTGGCTCATATGGAAGACGAAAAGAAAGAGTTGGTTCCTGATGTGCATAGTTGGCTTGGCTAGGTGTTCAACTAGTGGATTCCACCAAGGGTGGTGTCATTGTTCATAATGGGTCCAAATTTTCCTTTATAATGGATGTGAAGGCCAAGCAAAGCCTTGAACCTATTTTGGTTAAATTGAAAGAGTCGGTACTAAAGAAGTCCAAAGGCTTTCTCTCAAAGGGGAGATGGGGTACTTAGATACCAAGGTCGATTATGTGTTCTAGATGTTTATGGGTTGAGGATGCAAACTTTAGAGGAGGCTCATAGTTCTTGGTATTCTATTCATCCGGGAGCCACCAAGATATACCGTGATCTACGGAAAATCTATTGGTGGAATGGTATGAAGAGAGATATTGCGGGATTTGTAGCCAAATGTCATAATTGTCAACAAGTTAAGGTTGAGCATCAAAGGCCGGGAGGCTTGTCACAAGATATTCCTATTCCTACTTGGAAGTGGGAAGATTTGAATATGGACTTTATTGTGGGTTTGCCTCGCACTTGAAGGCAACATGATTCTATTTGGGTCATTATTGATACGATGACAAAATCAGCCCACTTTATTCCTGTCAAGGTATCTCATTCGGTGGAAGACTATGCAAAATGGTACATAAATGAGATAGTGAAGTTACATGGTGTTCATTTATCCATTATTTCATATCGGGATACCCAATTTACTTTTCTCTTTTGGAAGTCATTCCAAAAAGGGCTTGGTACTAAAGTTAAGCTTAGCATGACTTTTCATCCCAAATGGATGATCAAGAGGAATGAAGCATTTAAACATTAGAGGATATGTTGAGGGCATGCGTTATAGATTTCAAAGGTAGTTGGGACGACCACTTGCCATTAATAGAGTTTGCCTACAATAATATTTACCACTCAAGTATCGATATGGCTCCTTTTGAAGCCTTGTATGGTAGGAGATGTAGGTCTCTGATTGGTTGGTTTGAGGTAGGTGACGTTGCTATTATTGGTCCCGAATCGGTTTATAAATCTATTGAGAAAGTACGGCTCATTAGAGATTGGTTGAAAATGGCCCAAAGTCGGCAAAAGTCTTATGCCAATGTGAGAAAAAGGGACCTAGAATTTGAAGTTAATGATTGGGTATATTTGAAAATCTCACCCATGAAGGGTGTGATGCGGTTCGGCAAGAAAGGGAAACTAAGTCCCCGATATGTACGCCCATATCAAATTTTGAAGCGTTTTGGAAAGTTGCCTATGAGTTGGTATTTCCAAATGAGTTGTCCTCGATTCAATCTGTATTTCATGTTTCTATGCTTAAAAAGTTTATTGGAGATCCGATGTCATTATTCCCCTAGAAGGGTTGGGAGTTGACGAAAGTCTTTCATATGAAGAGGTTCTAGTAGAAATCCTAGACTGGTAAGTCAAGAGATTGAGAAACAAGGAAATAGCTTCCGTTAAGGTTATATGGAGAAATCATTTAATTGAGGGTGCTACTAGGGTGGCCGATATGAAGTCCTGATACCATCATATCTTTCCTTCTACTCCTATTCAAGCTTGAGGTAAGTAGTTCCTCTAGAATTTCCTTGTTTTGGAGGAAATTTGTGATTTATGTGTTTTCCATGGTTTCCTTATGTTATGCATGTCCTTTATGAAATTCATGTTTAGTTAAGAAAATGATTTTTCATGATTCATGTTCCTCATGTTGTTGTACATTTAGTATGAGTTGCCTATTTGACTTCATGAGATGAATTGATGAGCATGCTTTAGTATGCTTTTGAGAGTAATTGTATATTGGCTCCATTATGATGTGTTGAGCATGATTTTAGTTGGAGAAGGTAGTTCATGTAATGAAAATGAGAAATTTTGAGTTTCATGCATAATGGGTTGATAGATGTAGTTCCTACTTCCTTGTATTGGATTAAGTATGTTTCGAGATATAGTTGATGTTCCCTCCTTTGAGTTGTGAATCATTTTATTGGTTCATGCATGATGGGCTGCTAGACTTGACTCTTTGCTTCCATAAGGTGTCTAGATCATCATTCAAGGATGAATGTTCCCAAGGGGGAGATATTGTAACACTTCGGAAACTAGTAGGCTAAACTAGAGCTAAACGTGAGGTTAATGTCAAGAGAAAATGGCAAGGGCCAAGGGAATTGGGTAAGGGCCATCGCAAGGGGGCCAAGGCTGCCCAAAATGTGCCTAGCTACTACCCACCATGACCACAAGAACCTTCACAACCCGTGGTGGCCACCACGACCCGTGGTAAGTGAGGCAGGGAGCCCACAAAATAGCCCTAAGGAAGGCGCCCCTTCACGAACCACTTCACTGCCCGTGGGAAGGCTCGTGGGGTTGCCTTCACCTTGTGGGGGCTTGTGTCAAGTAGCATAGCTACTGGTCAACGGACCACGGGGACCACCACGGGCCGTGGTGCCCTTGACGACTCGTAAGGCTGGGTTGTGGCACATGGCAACTCACTTAAAGTGAGGGTTATTTTGGGGTTTTCACGTTTAAGTCCAATTTAAGTGGATTCGTTTTAGGTAAGTGTAGGGGTACTATATAAGTTATTTTTAAGACAAATTCACTCAAGTTAAGTCATAAATTCCAAACACCCAAATAATTTCCAAAAGTTCATCTCCTCTCCCAAAATTTCTCTCTCTAGAAACAAAGGAAGAAGAAGAGGAAAGTTAAAGCTAGGGCTTGAAGAAACACGGCTTTTTCACACAATTTCTTTGGAGAATCAAAACTAAGGTATGGTAGTCCTTCATCCATGGAGTCCCTCAAAACTCAATTTCAAAAGTAGTAACTTACCCAAAAGTTAGGGTTTGACTTCAATCTCATGGATTCCTTTTAAATTCATTTTAATGATTGAATTATACTTTATTATGGATATATTTATGATTTTATATGGTTTTCTAATGAAACTCCCAAGAATCCATGAATTCCCCTAATTTTCCAAATCAGATCTCAAAGAGTAGGTATTGATTGATGCAAGTAGAATGTTATATAATTGTGAATTTAGTGAATTGATTAATTGAATCATGTTATTATCCATGTCTAATGTAGTAGTTCTAGATGTGTGGATTAAATGTGATTGATGGTCTTTAAAGGGCAAAGCATGAGAATTATGCATGATTATGAGGTTTATGTATATGTCTTTAGAATACTTTGTGAGTAAAGTGAATATGACTATGATCTAATTGTTGGGTTGTTGGATGATTATCCTCATGTACACCTCATGATATGTATATGGTATGATGTGAAAGGTTTCCTCACAAACATGATGATTCTAAGGTTGAAAGGCTTTTCTCACCTATTGAATCTATGAACTATCTTATGAATTATGTTGGATGGGGTGTCAAGACAGTCTTCCGAGTGGATATTAAATATGAGATGGAAGCTCCTCCTTCAGAAAGGGCGGGTTTCTAGAAGTAATATCATGAGATGAAAGCTCCTTCGTTAGAAAGGGCAGGTTTCTAGTAGCAATCTCCTTGTCCTATAAACTGTGTGCCCCCATAGGTCTTTAGCTAGTGGAACCACCTAAAAGCTAACATGTCATGGTCTTACCTTAGGCAAGTAGGAAAACCTTTTTCAGTGTGGGAAATACCGGATTCCATGTTAAGCTCATTGGTCTACATCGGTTAAGGCTTTTTCCTACTATGACAAGAATATGAACAAGAACATGAAATATGAATGATGGTTACTCAATAAGCTTTACTTAGCTTGGGTAGGATTATGGGATCTTATTCATGCATTGCACAAATATTCTTTGAGGGTACAAATGGTATGGTTTTCTTAGGATGTGAGTATTTACGTAATGAATGTGTTTTTGACTTATGTATCTCCATTTTCTTTAAAGGATGCTTTAAACTAGTAAATGACAAGCATTCAACTAAAATGTCCTTCTTAGCATGTTTTCAAGGATTTTATGCATGACTATCATACTTAGTGCATCTTTGTACTAAACCATATTTTCTACATTTTTTCCAAAGTGTAGGTTCTAATTCTTAAGGTGATTATCATTTGGATCAAGCTTGTATTTGACTATTCTCCTTGCTTGCAGTTGTCACGCCTCAAATCCCATTAAGACGGACAGGCACCCATGCCCTAAAGGCCCGAGAGAATCAACAAGTAACATGTGCTTACTATGCATATAACTATGACAATCTTGTGACAAGTTCACATAGGATGTATCGATACGACCCAACATAAGTAGACCCTAAACTTATATACAAGACTTGGTCGTTGAGGCCACAACTTGTTAATATGCAACTAAACTATGTACATAAAAGTCTACAAAGCCTTTAAACGATAGAAAACCTTAGAGTAGGTCGGAATAGACCCCTCCTTACTCTTAACTGTGATATAATACCAAAATGAATCTACTAAGGACTCAGTAAAGCTCCGAATCAATTTAGAGCTCACCAAAAGTAGCTAAGTGTCGTGTGCTCCTACTGAGGAGGTCTACTAGCTGAAGTACCTGTGCCTACAGCATGAAATGCAGCATCCCTTGCGAGGGACGTCAGTACGAGAAAATGTACTGAATATGTAAGGCAATAACATCTATAAATAAGAGTTCAAATGAAACCAAGTATCAATATATGTGTGCATAAATCATAACAAAAGACCACTTTTGTTAACTCCTGTGGAATCATGTATGTTACATTCTTGTCTTTACCTTTCTGTGTGTTATGATCTTTATAAGGCATGTGATACGAATGACCAGCTGATCAGTGGTAGAAGAGGATGACCCATGCTAGGCATTTTAACCCTTAGGATGCGGTCCTCATAATTACACAAATTGGGATCGGTCTATGCTAGGCTTTCGCCCCTGAGCTGCCACCTTTCTATACCAATTGGGATCGACCCATGCTAGGTTTTCGCCCCTAAGCTACCACCCTTTATTATATAGATTGCTTTACTTAGATTCTTTAATCTTTGAGATTATTGTTTTGGTGGTCATAATCATTTTCTATATTTGGGACTATGGACCAGTAGTAGAAGACATGAAAATAATACTTCAAGGCAGTAACAATGACAAAGGAGCTATGTAACATCAATGCATTATTTGTGACCTTAACTGACACAATTGACTTCAACTGACTAAGCGGAGGATTCACCAAACTTACTTTTACAAATACCATTTCTATACAAGCACATACGAGGATAATTATACAAGTATAGAGTAGTGAACATATAATGAAGTAATTCTATACACTAAGGAGAGGGTGAAATATTGTCAGCTATTTGGAGATCGTACGCTGCCACTATGCTTCCTTTACTAGGAATAAAACTTAGGATATTCACTTATTGATATTAATTGTAAGGATCATAATTCATGCCGAAGAATATTGAATCGAATTGCCTTACATACCTTATCCTCTGACCAATACAACTATCACGATTCAGCCTCCCTTTTCAAGTTTTAATCTACAATATAAGTCATGATAAACTTAAATTAGCAACTATCACACTATGAGCCTTATAAAATAGTAGCTAACTTTGACGGAAAATGAGCTCATACAGCCCTTAAAACAGTGTGTATCACCACACCCTCCTTCTCTGCCCAATACATACATTATATATCCTTTTCCAAGATTACCCAAATTGCGCCAACAACAATACACATAAAACAGCCTCAAATATTCTTTATCATACAACCAATTATTGAACTCACCATCCCCTTGAGTGCTTTATGGCAACACACCCATAATTCCTCACTCAAACTCATACATAAGGAGGAAGAAAAATGGAGCAGTCACCTTACCTCAATTTCTGCCATTTCTCCTTATAATTTGAATTCCTCTACAACCTCAACTTCCCTTTACACTTAAACCAAAGAAGAAGAGAAAAGTATCTTAATAATTAAGGAAAGTGAGCAGTAGCTTGTGGGAACTTCTACCTTGTAGTTATAATTAAACATGAATAACATGTTTTCTGGCCTTTCATGGGAGAATTAAGCTAAATCCATAAGTGTTTCTCTTTCCTTGTCTTGCAGAGATGAGGGTTTCTTCAAGAACCCTAGAAGAACTTTAAGGCTGTTGTTTTAATCCTTAAGAGAAAAGTGAGAGAGAGCTGGACTGAATTGTGAATTTTGTGTGTTAAAATGAGTGAAAAGATTAGCTCATATTGAGTATATATGGAGCCTTCTTGGCCATAAAAAAATAATCCTCTAGAACCTCCCCTTTTTGGTCCATTCTCAGCCTCTAATTGGTCAAGTAGGTGATGCACCTACTTATGTACATCAAGCAGCTCAAAAGGTCAACTAGGTGATACACCTACTAGCTTTCACTTGGGCTTAAATATATATTGGGCCTTGGTAGATTTGGCTGCTGGGCTTTAATGTTATTTTCCTTTTATTTAACATAGTTTGGGCCTCAAGTAAGTCCATTAGCATAGGCCTAAATCTTAGCCATAATCCTTGGCCATTTTAACTAGATCCATATAGCTCAAGTAGGTGATGCACCTACTTGATCCTTTGGATTGGTCAATAAGTCAAGGTAGGTGATGCACCTGGTTGTCACCTACTAGCTTAGTTTAGTTAAGCAAGCAGGTCACTTATTTTATTCCATTTTCTAAATATTAAACCCTTTTGCTTTAACTTTGCACTTAATTTTCAACTTTAACCTCAATTACCACCTTACTGTCTCGAGTTTAAATACTCCTGTTAGCGTTGGTTTAAACTAGCTCAGCAGGCATATCATATCACCTGCTGAGCTAGTTTAAACCAACGCTAATCAAATAATAAACATGGTCCCTCACCTATACTATAAGGCTATGTCAAGTGTCACAAGAATAAAACAAGCATATGCATAATACGAGTTGTTACAACGGTGAGTCCTCATTGTTCGAGGACGGGACTTTTCACTTGATTTTCTTTTTATTACTTTCTGTTTCGGATTATCCTATTGGGGCTGTGACCCCATTTTGACTCATGAATTGTAATAGATGGCTAAATGAGACAAGTTAGACTTCCGCTTTTCCTTTATAAAGATTTTTGGACTTAAATGTGTTTTTACAATTACTGTTCTAATAATTTATGTTATGAGATGTTAAAGGCATGTACGAGACCCCTTCTGGGTCAAGTACACCATGTTACGTCTAGGGGGTACCATTGGGTCGTGACACATCATCTGCTAGTGCACATTCACCAAGGAACAGAGGTGAGTTTAGAAACCAGAATTCACAAAACTTCAGAGCTCAACCTACTCAATCTCAAGGTAGTGTGGAACAAGGGGACAATTGGAATCCTACATGTGCTAAGTATGGTAAGAACCACCCAGGAGCGTTTCATGATGGATCCACTGGTTGTTTCAATTGAGGTCAGTCATGTCACCTAATGAGAGAGTGCCCTAAGAACACATAAGGTAGTGGTAATGGGGGCAATAGAGCCCAATCTTCTTCAGTGGCACTGGCAGACAGAGTTGTACCTTGAAAAGCTACTTCAGGGACAGACAGAGGAGCAAATGCTTTGTATGCTATTACCAGTCTCCAAGAGCAAGATCATTGACCTAACGTTGTCACTAGTATGATCAAAGTCTTTACTTTTGATGTATATGCATTGCTTTATCTAGGTGCTAGTCTATCTTTTGTGACTCTATATTTCTATGAATTTTTCTATTCTTCCCGAGCAACTTCTTGAGCCCTTCAATATTTCCACACCTATTGGTGAGTCTATTCTAGCTTAGAGAGTTAATCGGGATTGTACCATTTCTATTAATCACAAGGATACCATGGCTGACTTAATCGAGTTAAATTGGTGGACTTTGATGGTATTCTCTGCATGGACTGACTTCATGCTTGTTATGCCTCAATTGATTGTAGCACTCGAGTAGTTAAGTTCTAGTTTCCTAATAAGTCAATTATTGAGTGGAGGAGTAGTTCAGCAGTGCCTAAGGGTCATTTTATTTCATTCTTTAAGGCCACAAAGTTAGTTTCCGAGGGGTGCATCTATCACTTGGTCTGAGTTAATGACTCTAGTGTTGAGAGACCACCTATTCAGTCAGTTCTAGTTGTGAATAAGTTTCCAGAGGTTTGTTCGGATGATCTTCCTGGAGTTCCTCCTGAGAGAGAAATATATTTCAGTATAAATATTCTTCTTGATACTCGACCTATTTCTATTCCACCTTATATAATGGCCCCATCTAAGTTAAAAGAGTTAAAAGAGCGGTTGAAAGTCCTTGATAAGGGTTTCATTTGACCTAGTATCTCACCTTGGGGCTATCCAGTCTTATTTGTCAGGAAGAAGGATCGTTCACTTAGGATGTGCATTGATTATAGCCAATTGAACAAAGTTACTATAAAGAAAAAGTATCCCCTTCTAAGAATTGAGGATCTCTTCGAACAACTTTAGGGTACCACTTACTTTTCTGAGATAGACCTCAAATAAGGCTACCATCACTTGAGGGTGAGAGAGAATGATATTCCAAAGACAACATTCAGGACCCGCTATGGTCATTACAAGTTTTTGGTTATGTCTTTTGGCTTGACAAATGCTCCTGCAGCGTTCATAGATTCTTATAGATAGAGTGTTTAAGCCTTATCTTGATATATTTGTTATTGTATTCATTGATAACAATCTAATTTATCCGAGGAATGAGGAGGATCATACTAGTCATCTCAGAGTAGTTCTTCAAACTCTCAAAGATAGAGAGTTGTATGCCAAATTTTCCAAGTGTGATTTTTGGCTTGAGTCACTAGCGTTCTTAGGCCACATTGTTTATGGTGAACGGATTCGAGTTGACCCTCAGAAGATTAAGGCAGTGCAGAACTAGCCAAAATGCACATCTCCAACTAATATTAGTAGTTTTTTGGAATGGTTGGTTACTATAGAAGCTTTGTTGAGGGTTTTTCATCTATTTCATCCCTTTTGACGAAGTTGACTATGAAGACAACAAAATTTCAATGGTCTGAAGCTTGTGAGAAAAGCTTTCAGGAATTGAAAACTCGGTTGACTGCTGCCTTAGTGTTGACCTTACCAAAGGGTACACAAGGCTTTGTAGTGTATTGTGATGCATCCAGAGTTGGACTAGGTTATGTATTGATGTAGAATTGCACAGATATAGCTTATGCCTCCAGACAACTTAAAATTCACAAGAAGAATTACCCAACCCATGATCTAGAGTTGGTTGATTAGTATTCGCTTTAAAAATATTGCCTCACTATCGTTATGGTGTTCAAGTAGATGTTTTCACATATCACAAGAGTCTTCAGTATGTATTCAGCCAGAAAGAGATTAATCTCAGACATATGAGGTGGTTGGATTTACTCAACGATTATGACATGTGTATTCTCTATCACTCTAAGATCCCATAGCCTTGAGTAGGAAGCTAGCATGATTTGGGAGTCCAAGTACAACCCACGAGGACATCCACACCCCATGGATGGAACCACACCCGTAGGTGGGAGGGTGGGTGAGCTCCTCTTTGAATCTGCCTAAGGCAGTGTCTGATACGCTCAAATTACACCTCCCTAAAGAAGCATAAACGATTATTATCAAGTAAAGAACCCAACTTGTAAGTTGGGGTAGATCCCATGAGGAAAATGGTTTAGACCTTACTTTGACCAAAAATTATATTCAATTAGTCAAATTACTTTAAAAAACAAGTAATTAAATGGGGGGTTTTGTGAAACAAATTGTAAGAATTCAATAAGTAATCAACAAACAAAACTCAATTTTTGTTGTTATCAAGATGAGAGAATTAACTAGGGTATACGTGTTCCCCACAAGCTCATAACGCAGTAATCCTAGTAATAACAATCATTTCCTAGTATATCACATGCAAAGTGGTAAGTTCTGTATCTCTAAATCCTTGGTCTGGCATCTAAAAAATTTCACTCGCACCTAGGTCCGGCTACGTGTGTATAATTTACTAACCCTTACCTATACCTCATATTAGCCATCATAATCGATGTTTGGCTTAGTTCTTACTTCGCACCAATCAACACTAGACTATTAGATAGTATCACACTAAATCTATGTTGATAATTCTTTTCTTGTTAATTACCTCCTTGGTCCGGCAAGTAGTAACAAGGCTAGTTCTAACGTTGACCATCGTTAAAAAGACTTCTAAACGAAAGAATTATCAATGCATGCAAAATACTAGTAACGAATTGCTTATTTACTATTCATACTTTGTTAATCGCTCATGGTTCCCACAACCCTAGTTGTGGATTTAGTTACCCATATTAGCATGAACACAATTCATAGGTTTAGACGAAGAAATAATGAACTTACGTAAGGAGAATAATAAACCCAGAAATTCAACTTGAATTGCAAATCCAAAATCTTCAAAACGAACTTAGGAAATCAATAATTCTTAGGTTTGCAAATTAATCTCCCAAGTCACAAAGTAAAACTAGAATAATAATGTCTAACCCCCAAAAACGAGATTTACGTACCCTATTTATAAAAACAAGTACTAAGTTAAAAGGGAAACAAATTAAGGAAAGTTTGTTCAGGCACACGTCTTCATTCCACGAGACTGACTCACGGATGGTCAATGGATCTATGGTCCATGAGTCCCTTTCGTCAGCCAGGACTTGGAAAATATTTCAGCTTCCAAAAATTAGCTTCTCTGAAGCAAACGACGAAACTGCAGTACGGACCATAGATCAATCTATGGTCCGTCAATCCCCTTCCATAGCTCCACACTTGGAATTTTCAAAAATCAGGTATTGCAACCCTCACAGTATCAATCTATGGATCAACAGTACGGTCCGTGGATCAATCTACGGACCGTCAATGGCCACTGTGGTTCCACACTTGGTTAGATTTCCTTGATTTGCCTTCCATGCCTTGTATGCTAATCTACGGCCATCACCTATGAACCGTCAAAGGACCTACGGTCCATGGATCACTTTCGTGAAAGAACTTTTTCTGCATTTCTTTCAATTGTCTCTTTACTTCCGCGCCTGAACATCTTTCCTACAAAATATGATAAAAATACATAAAAACCAATACAAAAAGGTCCTAGACACACACAACTTGTAAGTGAAATGTATTAGAAATACCGTAAACTCACGGTGCATCAACACCCTCAACTTAAATTCGGTGTTTGTCCTCAAGCGACGCACTAAGACTCTAAACGACACTTATATAGAAGCAAGCATTTCAAGTACAAGCAATCACATGGCTCTCTACCCCACTTTCTTTGTGGGTACACAATTTGTTCTCTTAGACTTAATAAGCTAATTCATGCGTATCAAAACATGACAACGATCGATCAACCAACACACAACATACACTGTTTCACTATCACCAAGGTACCAACTCTCCGTCAATGTACTAAGTGCCCTTAATTCAAACGAAATCCTTTTTCTTTCACACAATGACTTATGAATTTGAGTACAAGGATTCATTCAACACTTACACTCAGAAATAACTTCAAGTACAGTTAGTGCTCAGTACAATAGGCTTGACCTTTTTCACTGCTTAGACTCTTCAAACTAGACTCTAGGATCACTATAGGACTTTCTTGGCTTGTAACGTAGGCTCAGGGTCAAGTGTGGTACATTTGAGTACTTCTTAGTGACTTTCTGCCCTCCTAGACATTACACTAGGCTTCAACCTCTTTTTGCCCTATTTTTGTCATCCTATCGTTTTACCTTCTTTCCCTTAATTTTCTTCAATCACGGATGTGACTTTAGACTTTGTAGCTCTTTTTACTTTTATTTTATTTTTCTTTTAGCTTTCAACAAGTCACATCATTTCCTCTCTTTTTCAACATCAAACTCTTTTCATACCTATTTTTCTTTCAGTTTCCTCTTTCATAGCTACCCTCAACTTATGGATTTTTCATTGGTTGAGGTACACAACACCTGATGTAGTGTCAGGGCCAAGATTGAAGTTACTTTTATACATTAGCCACCCTCAACTTAGGCTTTTGGCCTAAGTCGAGGTGCACATGTCCAAGGAGGGACCGGGGCCAAAATAGTCGATTCTAGGAAGGTGAGTTCGGGGTTTAGAAAGAAATGGATTAATTTTAGGCTGAAAGTATTTTGATCAAAGGGAGCATTTATCTCATTTGGTTGGATCCTTCTTTTAGGCAATTTGTGGACTTATCAGAACAATGGCCTATGATCACTTCCTAACCTCTAGGTTGAATTGTCTTTGTAGGACTAACCGAGAAAGTTCTAGTTTTGCACAAAAACTATTTGAACACTCAACTATTCTCACACACTCTTGGCGCATAGTTTCATTATTAGATTATCAAATTACCCAGTTCAAGTTTCAGCTTAAGTCATGCCATCAAGTTGATTCATTATCATGTCATACTCAGAGCCAACATATTCAATTAATTATAGCCTACAAATTCTAGCAATCATAAAATCTGACGAGTATCATTTTTCATAAGCCATCATGCTTCGTTCTTTTTCATGCTTCTACAAATACGATCCTAAGACATGCCAGTTCAACAAAAATGAAACAGTCTCTTGGGGGAAAAGAACACAGGCAAGAAAACCCCAAGAAAGGATTTATGAGTTGGGTTAATCAAACTTCACCCTATCACTCACAATCCATTTACCCCACCCCCAAAAGAAATAAATGTGATTGTCCCCAATGCATACAAAAATAGTAAAAGAAAATGGATTGGGTGAAGCAAACCTGTGGTGCATAGCGTTGGCGAATCATCAACAAGCGGGTGGGTCTGGTTTCCTGGAACCCACTGGAACAATAGTTGGGTCACCCTCAGTAGTGCTCTCTATCACTCTCACCACACCATTAGTGGTGTTCACAACATCCCTCAAAACAGGCGGGACCTCTACAACTCGGGCAGAGCTCGATGCCCCTACAACACTCTCACGCACCCTCCTCTAGCGCAACTCTTCATCTAAAATTGAAGTCTTCCTAGCCGCCTTCTCCTGTCTTCACTATCCCTTTCGAGCTTTTTCCTCCTCTGTGAAACTCGAACGATGCCTATTACCTTTAGTACGTGTAGGTTCAAGCACCTTCTCGGTGCTCCCACTAAATAAAGCATCCAGTACCGTGTCATCAGCCAACGCAGTGGGTGCAGCCTGAGGCTCAACTGTAGGGGTAGCAAGAATGACATCAACATCGGCCTGAAGACTGACTAACTCGTACTAAAAAAAGGATAGATCTATGGTCGGGGCTGGGCTCTCAAGGACTCTCAGTTCAAAGGCATCAAGACGCTTATTAATGTCCTGGACCTTCTGGTCCGTCATGCCCTCCATCCTTTGCTAGATTCTGGCCTAGAACTTTGCTATCGACTTTTGCATCCATGGCTGGATGTGATGTAGTAGTGTCGCTATTTGAGCCACTAATTTCTACACTCTGGCCAATGGGACAACAGCAGCCCCGAACTATGGTGTGGATCGGGATGAGCTAGGAGCCATACTAGCTGCCTGAGAAAAGGAGGCCAAGACAGTATCGGTGTGATCTAGAATACTGGGGTCACGACCTTATGCCTGCCCCACTGTGTCTGCAAGATCAACACCTAAGGGAGGTACCTCAACCTGGGGCTCTCTGCGAGGTGCCGCCACACTGGCCTCATCTCGAATGAGGCCTATATCCAAAGTACCTGTAGGGTGGATTAACCTATCACAATGCCAGATCGGCACTCCAGAGTCCCTGCACAATTGAAAAATCAAACATGGAAAGTGATAAGTAGTAGAGGTCTTGAATGCCCTCTCATGACTTTTTGCCAGCACCATGTGGGCAAAGTTAATCTCCACTCCTGCTACCAATGCTACAACCATAACCACTCTGTCCCATGTGAGATAGTTGTCAACTTTTGTAGGCGACACCCTGTTACGCACCAACAACCAGAAGAACTTGGCCACAAAATTTAATACGACCTTTCGAATACCCAATCGTGGAGTGGCGACCCATTCCGCACGCTCTCCATCTGTAGCAATGTACCTAGCCAACCATAGTATAATAGCCTCTCGCTGCTCAGGATTTCTCTGGAAAGTGCCACTCCGCAAGATGTCCCATATGTAATCAAACTCCGCTGTGTTTAGAGACCAAGAGTGACCCGTGGTGGGACCATAGAGAAAACGACTGATAGTGGCAGGTGATATGTCCACTGGACAACCTTGGACTATAGTGGAAGTGAGAGGATCTTGGGCTAGGGGCTTTGACTGCTTGGAAATTGAACCACGGAGAGTGGCAGAATAAGAGGCGTAGAATTCCCACACAATCTCCTCGATATACGTCCTTGGGTCTTGAGCCATCCAGTCATACTTGTGAAGGTTAAACAGTCGGTGGTTGTCCGGGATAGTGTGCAAGCTCCCCGTGAGGACTCTGCGCTCCTCTATAATAAGTCGGGCAATCTTTTGTTTGTCATTTACCATCTTGGCATCCCGATTAATTTGTCATTGTCCCTCTACACCCCATCTATTTAACTCGCCAGCTACTGGAGTAGGATCATCATTTCGTGGTGCAGGTACGAACTCCGAGCTAGTGGCCTCATCAGACGAGGCTGCTTAATCATTCTCACTGGACCCTGTGGATGATTTAGCACTGGACCCTATAGCATGGGCATATTCGGACCGTAAAGCATGGCTAGATTCAAATCCCAAGCCTAGCCAGACTCAGAGCCAGACGTGGACCCCTCAGCTGCACTGGAAGCAGCCCAAGTTGGTGACCCGATCAGTGTGTGCTCCTCATGAGACTGGGAGACATTGACTACGTCGGGAACCACATTCCAGGGGGTGCTCTGGTAGCTCCGGGTGCAGTGGGAGAAGTCCTTGTGTTGGGAGGAACGTATGCTGGATCCTTTTCCGTGTCCATGTCCTCATCGATTAACCTGAAGTTAGGGGTAACAGATTTTGACTTGCCCTATTTTGAGTAGGTGACTAGCTTTTTGGCTACCATCGTACCTGTGGAAGCGATATTAGTGCCAAAACTAACCATAAACACATTAAAAAAAAATTTAGAACTATAAACAAACAGTAGCAAAGTCCCATGAAAATTTCAGACAGAGGCTATAATAGTCATCCAAGGAGGAGACCTACGGTCCGTAGACTGATCTACGGTCCGTGGAACCCTTCCGTGGATCATAGGACCAACACTATTGGTTGCAAATGGAAACCACGATTGTGCAGAACAGTTCGTAGATTGATTTACGGACCGTAGTCCACATCTGTGGTTTCACACTTGGTGAAATTTTCAAATGCATCCAATCCACAAATCTAGTCCACAGTCGGTAGATGGATCTACGGTCCGTAGACAGGGTATCGTGGATGTGAGTTGTACCAGGCTTCAGCCAATTTTATTTTTTTTCAAGTTCACATCTTAGACCATTTTCAACAATATCTTAGTCTAACTATGTATTTCAACGTTGAATCATGCTAGTTTGTCATTCTCAGGATTCCGATTAATCATTTTAACTAAGTATTTAAGACAAACTTTGGAACCCTAAGTCGAAACTTACATATAGACTTATAACCACCTATAATAAGGCAACACAATCACTATCTATGGTTCCAAGGGTATTGTAACTTCCAATTTTCTCATGAAATTACATCTACCAATTACCTAAGGTCAAGACCCGACTCCCAACTTTCTATATTCAATCTATGAATTGAAATTCAAAGTGAGGGGAAAGTCTATTACCTTACAAGCAACGAGGAGTGGGGTGATTGCATGACGACACTAGGCATTACAAGACCAAAGAATTACCTCTTGGTTACTAACCCGAACACCGGACCTTGTGGGAATTTTTGTAGAGGAAAGGGAGTTTAGGGGCTTGAAGAAAAAGGAAGAGAAGATTAATTTAGGGAGTGATGGGGTGATTATTGAGTGATTTAAGGAGTTTGGGAGGTTATGAAACGGTTTTGGGATTAAATGGAGGGAAGTGGAAAGATTTAAAAATTGGGAGTCTTTAAATAAGAGGGTTCAGGTCGGGTCAGGCAGCCTTAGGGTTTGCACCCACGAGACCCCTTCTATGGTCCATGGGTTAATTGGCGGTCTATAGATTGGGACCGTCGATGACATTATACTTGAAAATTTTTAGAACATACCTGGGATCTACAAACACCATTTATGGTCCGTGGATTGAACCACGGATCGTAAATGGGGCCCGTAAACCTCTGCACCAGACCTTGTTTTGCAGATTTCTCATTGTGGCCCTGCACATATAGCAACCATTAAGCTATTCTTTTTACATTTTCTGGACACTTTTCAGACACGGACCCTATGTTAAGTCTAGCCAACACAAAAAAAAAACTAAAACTTAAACACCTATCTAAATTAATACAGAGAATCAACTAAAACACAGACCTGTTAGATGGAAACAAAAACCTATCGTTGGCTAGATTGTACATCTTGGGTTGCCTCCCAAGCAGCGCTTGATTTAACGTCACGGCACGACGCCGGTCTCTTGATTACTCAGACTTCACCAAGATGGTAGGCCTCGATTACTTCTTGCACACTCTCAACATTTCCCAGATAGATCTTAATCCTCTGCCCATTTACCATGAACCTTGTTTCTTCCTTATTCTCAAGCTCAACCGCTCCATGGGGGAGAACTTTTGTGAGCAAAAATGGCCCAGTCCATTTGGACTTAAGTTTGCCTGGAAACAAGCGCAACCTAGATTTGAATAGAAGCACAAGATCACCAACCGTAAATTCTCGCTTTTCAATTCTTTGATCATGGTACCTCTTCATCTTCTCTTTGTACAAGGCTGAACTTTTATAAGCTTTTAGGCGAAACTTATCAAGCATATTCAAGTCATTCATTCTCTGATTAGATGCGGCGCCCTAATCCAAATTTAATTTCTTCATTGCCCACATTGCCTTGTGCTCTAGCTCTACTGGAAAATGACAAGACTTCCCATACACAAGTTGGTAAGGAGACATACCTATGGGAGTCTTGTAGGCAGTGTGATAGGCCCATAGAGCATCGTCAAGCTTCCTTGACCAATCCGTTCTGTTATCATTCACAGTCTTTGCCAAAATCTGTTTAATCTCTCTGTTGGACACTTCAACTTGCCCACTAGTCTGCGGGTGGTACGAAGTGGCCACATTGTGGCGGACACCATATTTCTCAAGTAGTGCCTTGAACAATTTATTACAAAAGCGGGAACCTCCATCACTGATTATTGCCCTTGGTGTACCAAATCTAGAGAAAATATTCTTTTTCAAAAATGTGGTGACACTTTTACCTTCATTGTTGGGGAGCGCAACTGCTTCCACCCACTTTGATACATAATCAACTGCAACAAGAATATATTTCAGCCCATGTGAACTCACAAATGGACCCATAAAATCAATGCCCCATACATCAAACAACTCTATTACCAATATAGGATTCATAGGAAGCCCTTGCCTCTTTGAAATCCCTCCTTCTCTTTGGCAACGATCACACGACTTTGCGAAATTATGAGCATCTTGGTGGATGGTAGGCCAGTAGTACCCACACTGCAAAATCTTATGTGCAGTCTGAATACCACTATGATGCCCATCCACAAGCGACGAATGGCATGCTTCAAGTACACTCAAAATCTCAACCTCGGGCACACAGCAACAACTAATCCCATCTACACAACTACGATACAAGTAAGGCTCATCCCAAAAGAATTTCTTCACGTCATGCATAAACTTCTTCCTTTGGTGAAAAGACAAATCCGGCAGCACCAAATTGCTTGCCAAATAATTAGTAAAGTTTGCAAACCAAGGAATCAGATCATGAGAAGCAGCCAAAACCTGCTCATCTGGAAAAGTATCATTAATTTCAGCCCCATCACCAAGCTTTAGCATAGCTTCTTCCTCTAATCTGGACAAGTGATCGGCAACTTGATTTTCTGTCCCCTTTCTATCTTTTACCACAAAATCAAACTCTTGTAGCAACAATACCCATCTAATCAACTCGGTTTTGCATCCTTCTTCGCCATCAGATATTTTAATGCAGAATGGTCAGTATGCACTATGACCTTAGTACCAAGCAAATAAGATCAAAAAAATTCAAATTCGAAAATCACCGCAAGAAGCTCTTGTTCAGTCACAGTATAATTCTTTTGGACCACATTTAGAGCTTTGCTAGCATAGTAAATAGGATGGAGTATTTTCTCTCGCCTTTGGCCCGATACCACACCAAGCGCCACTCCACTTGCATCACACATTACCTCAAACGGTTGTCCCCAATCTGGTGAGATAATGATAGGTACAGTAATCAACTTCTCCTTCAACTCTCCAAATGCTCTCAGACAAGCATTATCAAAATCAAACTTAGACTCATTTTCGAGCAGTTTGCACAAAAGATGTGCAATTTTAGAGAAGTCCTTGATGAACCTCCTATAGAAACCTGCATGCCCAAGAAAACATCTAACACCTTTTACAGAGATAGGTGGTGGAAGCTTTTCTATTACCTCAACTTTTTCTCAATCAACATCGATACCTTTCTCAAAAATTTGATGGCCTAACACGATTCCTTCTTTCACCATACAGTGGCACTTTTCCCAATTAAGCACTAGATTGCAATCTTCACACCTTTTCAGCACCTCGGTCAAAAGAGTCACCTACCATAGAGAAGTCATCCATGAACACTTCAATAATGTCCTCCACCATATCAGAGAATATTGACATCATACACCGTTGGAATGTCGCTGCAGCATTACACAAACCAAATAGCATCCTTTTAAAGGCGAAAGTCCCATAAGGGCAAGTGAAGGTGGTCTTCTTTTGGTTCTCTGTAGCTATAGAAATCTTATTTTAGCCTGAATAACCATCAAGAAAATAATACCAACCCTTACAAGCAAGTCTATCCAACATCTGATCCATGAATGGCATGGGGAAATGGTTCTTTTCTGTCCAAGCATTTAACTTCCAATAGTCCATGCAGACTCTCCATCCAGTCACGGGCCGCATCAGTACAAACTCGTTTCTTTCATTAGGAACCACAGTGATCCCACCTTTCTTGGGCACACATTGAACAAGACACACCCAACTACTATCTACAATGGGATAAATAACTCCGGCATCCAACCACTTGATGATCTCCTTTTTAACTACCTCTTGCATAGGTGGATTTAGTCTTCTTTGGTGCGCGATACTAGGCTTGTGATCTGGCATGAGTTAGATCTTGTGAGAAAAAATAACGGCAGGGATCCCAATAATATCCGCAATAGTCCACCCAATAGTTCGCTTGAATCTCTTTAACACAGTCACTAAGCACTTTACTTTCTTACATTTAAATTTTCTGCAATGATGACCGTTAAAGTATTATCTCTACCCAAAAATACAAAAATGCGGTGGTAGAGCCTTAAGCTCCACTTTCGGTGCCTCCACAATAGATGGTCTTGCGGGTGGGGACTCATGATTCTTCGTGTCTAGCTTATTCTTCTTTGGTTTTGACCAATATTCGCATCTATCTAGTGCATCTACCAACTCATCGTACTCTTCAATACCATCACTCTCGAAGTTCATCATAACTGCTGCTAGTGCCTCAACACCTAGTCGCTCTTCAATTTGCACTTCTGTTCCACTCTCAACTCTGTAAGTTATAGCAAATACTATTTGGAGTTCACCACTCTGCTTCATGGAGCTACAAATATTAAAAGTTGCTTCTTCATTATTCAGTCTGAACTTTATTTACCCCTTCTCCATATCAACCAATGCACGCCCTGTGGCAAGGAATTGTCTCCCAAGAATGATGGGAACCTCAAAATTGACCTCACAGTCAAGAATCACAAAATCCACCAAAAAATGAAAGACTCCACTTTCACTAGCACATCATGGAGTACACTAATGGGTATCTTCACAATTCGATCAACCATCAGTAACCGCATGGTAGTGGGCTTTGGGTCCCCTAGACCCAACTTCTTGTAAATAGAAAATGGCATGAGGTTGATGCTAGCACGAAGGTCACACAATGCCTTAGCAAAGTGTAACAACCCGATAGTACATGGAATTGTGAAGGCACCAGGATCCTCCTTCTTTTGCACAAGAGACCTTGTAGCAATAGCGCTACAATGTTGCATTCTATCCTCAACTTCAAAACTTACAGACCTCTTCTTTGTCACCATATCTTTCATAAACTTTGCATACCTAGGCATTTGCTCCAAAGCTTCTATCAATGAGACGTTGATGGAAAGTTGCTTCAACATAGTAATAAACCTGCCATATTTACCATCTTCAGTCTTCTTCACTAACCTCTGTGGAAACGGTGGTGGAGGTCTAGGTATGGGTACCACTTTCTGAGATATCTCCGCTTCTTGCTTTGTCGCATTCTCAGACTCTTCTCTAACCTCTATCACATCATCTTCTTTTCTAATCTTAACTTCCACCATAGACGGCCTAGGTGGATCTATGGTTTGCTTACCCCCTTGAGTAGTAATTGTCATACAATGACCGTCATTCTTTGGGTTCTAGATGGTGTTGCTAGGAAAAGTACCAGGTTGATGTGGGTTTACTGTAGTAGACAACTGGGTCATCTACTGCTCTAGGTGCTTTATTGACACTGCATGGGCATCAACCTTTTGACCAATACCAGACAAGGCATTTCTCATCTCCTTCATATTTTCATCAATTGCATCAAACCTTCTCATCATCTTCTGCATCATATCTTCAATACGGGCCATATTGCCTCCAGTTTCCCTAGTACCAGATTCCAAATTTTGAGGGGGAACATAAGGTCTAACCTGATCATTTCTGTTTCCATAGGTGTTCATGTTGTAGTTGTTGTCGCCATTGAAGTTCCCATCCCAAACATATTGACCCTCTCAGTTGTAATTTCCATAGTACCGACCTTGGTTTCCTTGATCTTGGCACCAATTTTCTGTGTTGGATCCTTGGGCGTTTGGTCAAAAAAAACCCATCTGATCATTCATCGCATAAGCATTCTCTCCATAGTAACACTCTTCATCTGGGGGTGGCGTTCTAGTCAAGTAATTCACAGCATTTATCTTCTCTGCACCTCCACTCATATGCTTCAATACCAACCCCAACTTGGTCCTCATCTAAGCCATCTCCTCACAAATCTCATTCGTAGATTGGGTGTTTGTAATCTGAATGGAAAATGTGTTTCTCCTAGTATCTGACCTCCTAGTGCTCTATGCTTTATTGTTGCGAGATATCTTCTCAAGTTTTCAGAAATTTATGCATATGTGCAGTCTCCATATGAACCTCCTGCAATAGTATCAAGCACTGCTTTATTGTTCTCATCCTGACCTCGATAGAAATATTCCTTCAATGACTCATCATCAATACGGTGATTAGGGACACCTCTTACGAAGGCAGTGAATCTGTCCCAAGAGCTACTCAAAGACTCTCCAGGTAATGCTACAAAATTGTTGACCCTATCTTTGTGATTTAACTTCTTGGACACTAGATAGTACCTTGCTCGAAACATATCCGTCAATTGGTCCCATGTAAAGATTGAGTTATTAGAAAGCTCAGTGAACCATACTGCAGCATCGCCTGTTAGTGATAGAGGGAACACTCATAATCTGATGACATCCATATCCAAGTTTGGTCTACCTATACAACTTTTGCAAACCACTCTTAGCTTGGCTAAGTAAGCATATGGGTCCTTCAATGGCAATCCTGAGAATAAGCCCCTTTTTGTAACCATCTATATCAAGCTACTAGTCACTACAAATGTGTGCCCTGGAGGTAGAGAAGGTAGGACAATAGGTCCATCTGAGTTTGCTATATTATCATTGCCCCGATAGTTGTCATGTTGTCGTGGGCCTAGTGGATCTTGCACCCTCAATGAATCTCCCAATTGATTGTCAAGTGGAATCTGATTGCCCCTACCAACTACCCTCGGTTGTTGTAACTCAACTACATCACCTAGATTTCCTCCAATAGGATTAACTTGATCTCCTGGATTGTTCATTCTTCGCAAAGTGTGGCTCAACTCTAGATAGTAAGGACTAAGTGTTTCGCCCTGGTTCCATGTACTTGGCATACACTAGAGTCAAAACCTAAAAGAGACAAAAACAAAGAGAAAAAGTAAGATTAAGAAATATTTGACTAACGTTCAATAATATAGTTAAACTAAATCTAAAAGCCAAATATCCCCGGCAGCAACACCAAAATTTGATACGCTCAAATTACACCTCCCTAAAGAAGCATAAGCGATCGTTATCAAGTAAAGAACTCAACTTGTAGGTTGGGGTCGATCCCACGAGGAAAATGGTTTAGACCTTACTTTCACTAACAATTATATTCAATCAGTCAAATTACTTCAAAAAACAAGTAATTAAATAGAGGGTTTTGTGAAACAAACTGTAAGAATTCAATAAGTAATCAACAAACAAAACTCCATTTTTGTTGTTATCAAGATGAGAGAATTAACTAGGGTATACGTGTTCCCCAACAAGCTCACAACGCAGTAATCCTAGTAATACCAATCCTTTCCTAGTATATCACATGCAAAGTGGTAAGTTATGTATCTTTAAATCCTTGGTCTAGCATCTAGAAAATTTCACCCCGCACCATGGTCCGGCTACGTGTGTATAATTTACTAACCCTTACCTATACCTCATATGAGCCATCATAATCGATGCTTGGCTTAGTTCTTACTTCGCACCAATCGACACTAGGCTATTAGATAGTATCACACTAAATCTATGTTGATAATTCTTTTCTTGTTAAGTACCTCCTTGGTCCGACAAGTAGTAACAAGGCTAGTTCTAACGTTGGCCACCGTTAAAAAGACTTCTAAATAAAAGAATTATCAATGCATTAAAAATACTAGTCACGGATTGCTTATTTACTATTCATACTTTATTAATCGCTCACGATTCCCACAACCCTAGTTGTAGATTTAGTTACCCATATTAGCACGAACACAATTCATAGGTTTAGACGAAGAAATCATGAAATTATGTAAAGAGAATAATAAACCTAGAAATTCAACTTCAATTGCAAAACCAAAATCTTCAAAATGAACTTAGGAAATCAATAATTGCTAGGTTTGCAAATTGATCTCCCAAGTCACAAAGTAAAATTAGAATAATAATGTCTAACCCCCAAAAATGAGGTTTACATACCCTATTTATAGAAAACAAGTCCTAAGTTAAAAGGGAAACAAATTAAGGAAAGTTTGTTCAGGCACACGTCTTTATTCCATGAGACTGACTCACGGACCGTCAAAGGATATACAGTCCGTGAGTCCCTTTCGTCAGCCAGGACATGGAAAATATTTCAGCTTCTAAAAATCAACTTCTCTGAATCACACGACAAAATTGTAGTACGGATCGTAGATCGATTTACGGTCCGTCAATCCCCCTTCGTAGCTCCACACTTGGAATCTTCAAAAATAAGGTATTGGAACCCTCGTAGTATCAATTTACGGATCAATAGTATGGTCCATGGATCAATCTATAGACCGTCAATGGCCACTGTGGTTCCACACTTGGTCAAATTTCCCTGATTTGCCTTCCATGCCTTGCCTGCTGATCTACGACAATCACCTATGGACCGTCAAAGGACCTACTATCCATGGATCACTTCCGTGAAAGCACTTTTTCTACATTTCTTTCAGTTGTCTTATTACTTCCACGCCTGAACATCTTTCCTGCAAAATATGATAACAATACAAAAAGGCCCTAGACACACAACTTGTAAGTGAAATATATTAGAAATACTATAAATTCATGGTATATCAGTGTCCACGGGTAAGACCCATGCCTCGTGGATGAGGTCATAGGTCCCAATCCTACCTTGTCAACCCTCAAAACCAAACCACTCCCAACAAGCACGGGTCGTGGGTCAAACCACGCCCTGTGGTCAGGGTCTCATGGGTGAGTTAGTTTAAAATGGTTAAGTTGGGGACTAAGGGGTCTTTTCAGAATTAATTAGGAATTAAGTGGTGTCATTTTACCTTAGTTTAGACAACCTATATAAACACTTTAGACCCTTAATTAAGTCATCCTAAATCATTATTTCTAAGCCCCCAAAAGAAACCCAATTCTTCCTCAAATATCCTCTCTTTAGAAAGTTAAGAAGAAGAAGAAGAAGAAGAGGGTCAAGCAAGGTCAAGTCAAGACTCCATTGTTTCAAGCTTGGTTGGCTTATAATCAAGGTATGATGGCTTATTCATTCATGGATTCCTTTCATCCATGAAGGCCCTATCTTTTCCCCAATTTAGAAGAAGAATTTCCCAAGTCAATCTAGGGTTTCTTCTAATGTTATGGACTATGATCCAATAGACTAGATTATGATTGTTTATGATCGTTTATGAGGGAATTACATGATTTTCATATGATTATACATGTATTCTTGATTAACATAAGATTCTATGGTGAAATTGATATAGTTTGGTTTTATGCTATGAAAGGGGAAATTGAGGGCTTAGATGTGACCTTCTAAGATTGATGAATTTCTTTATGAATTGCTTGAGATTAGAACACATAGATATTAATTTCTTAAAAGCAAAGCTTGTAAACATGAATTGATTAAATTAGGGCTTATATGATGAAACACGATTTGTAGTGTTGAGATGGAGTCTATATATAGATAGATGATTAGAATTGATTAAGGATGAAGCATGTAGGTAGCATACCTTGATATCTAAGTCTATGAGATATTTATGAGACGTATCGCTTGAAAGTAAAGCTTGTAGTCATAGATGATGAATTCTAGGGCTTTGAGAGTAAGGCTTGTAATTATGAATGTAAATTTCTAGGGTTTTGAGAGTAAAGCAAATATGATGAACTATAGAGGTTAAAGCTTTGAGAGTGAAGCTTATGTATTTGATGAATGGTGGATAGGATTGTAGGAAGGATTTACCCACATGACCTATATTATGAAGGTATGCATGTTATTATGAAATCCCTATATTTCCCAATAATGATCTTGTGATGTGGATTTGTTGATGAACGAGGTATTTTATGGGATTATGCTTGTAGTGATTGGGTTACTTGAATTATGTTGATATCCATGTCTAATGCTTAAATTCTAGATGTGTTGGTTGAAATTAGGCTTTGAACCTTGAAAGAGCAAGTTGATGAGATTATGCATGTTTTCATGAAATCTATGCAAATACCATGCATACACTTTGAGAGTGGAGTGCGTATGATTATGATGTATTTGTTTTGTTGTTGAAAGAATACTCTCATATACACACTTATGCATGAATATGATATGATGTGAAAGGTTTTCTCACAATATGATGATTCTAAGGTTGAATGGCTTTATCACCTATTGAATCTATATGTACACATGGACGGTGAAAGATTATTCTCACACATGATCTATGTCTTATCTAATGAATTATGTTAGATTGAGTGTCAAGATATTCTTTCATGAATATGAATTAATTCAAGACTTAATAAGTACTCTATGGGAATTAATGCTTAGCACCGAGTAGATATTGATATGAGATGGAATCCCTCACGTTAGTTGAGGCCGAATTTCTAGAAGCAATCTCTTGAGATAGATGCTCTCACAATAGTAGAGGCCGGGTATCTAGTAATAATCTCCTTGTCACATAAACGATGTGCCCCCGTAGGTTACTTAGCTAATGGATCCACCTAAGCTAAGAGTATGGTTCTACCTTAGGCAACTATGACAACCCTTTTTGGTGTGGGTAACACCGGATTCCACGATAAGCTCACATGATCTATGTCAGTTACGGCTTATTCCCACAACAAGAATATGAACATGAATAATGAACTAAGGTTACTTCAAGGAAGTATTGTAAGTATGTTTTGATATGAGGACTACTTTATGATGTATTCCTAGTTTTGTTGTTGCTATAGCTGTTTTCCTTGATATGTCTGACTAAAGGTGAATGTTCCCTTGTCTATGAGCAATAACCTAATGATGAGATCAAAGATGATGAATATGAATGAGGGCCTAAATTGGTTTTCTTAGTGTGGATGAGATTTATGGGGTCTTATACATGCATTGCACGAGCATGCTTTGAGGTTACTTATGACGTGTTTCTCTTACATTATGTTGATCTGAATGCATTGATTATGCCTATGACTATGTTGTTACATATTATGCTTATGATTTATGTTATTTTCTCTTATGTCTATAGCCTATGCCTTATGTTGATTATCTCTTATGATTATGGTATATGTCTTATGTTCAGAAATGCATTTATTATGCATATGTTGATGATTTATGCTAGCCATCATATTGAGTACATTATTTTACTAATGCATACTCTTGCCTACATTCTTATCAAAATGTAGGGTCCAGTGATATTGACTTCCATCTCGGTGGCTAGGTTATAGTAGGAGTAAGCAAGTGAAGACTGGGTGAGTCCTCATAGCATCGAGGACTTGATCACCCTTTCCTTTTATGTATTTATTTTATGTTTAGACTTTTGTATGGGTTGTGTCCTTAACTCTTTTCAAGTATTAGATGGTTTGAGACAAGTGTAAGAGTTTCGCTTCGAGGAAAAATGTTTTAAATTTTTACACTTTTCTATTATCTTATGTTATGATATGTTAAGTAGGGTACATGGAACCTTTCGGGGTTTTATGTGCCTTGTTACATCTAGGGGGTACCCCTGGGTTGTGACAAACTTGGTATCAGAGCAGAAGGTTTAGAATGGTTCTAGGATGTTTCAAACCACGTCTAGAAGAGTCTTGTTCATAAGTGTGAAGTGCGCCACATTTATGAATGAGAGTCTATTATATGTTTAGGAAACTTCACTTATTCATTCTCTAAGTTGTGCAATAGATTTTAACTCTATTAGGTCTTTCTCCTAATCCATGCCTGATGGTTTTCAGGATATGACTACTACAAGGGCTAACGTTAGAAGGATTGAGGAAGACAATGTGGATCAAGAAGCTCCTCCCCAAGTTCCTCATCAAGCTTCGAATAACCCTTCGGAAGAGAATGTATCAAATGAGAAGCTTAGGTTAGGTTTTCAACTATTGACTCAGGCTTGGATAGAAACTCCAGAATTTTATGGGTCAAAGATGGAGGAAGATCCTCAAGAGTTTCTAGATGAGGTCTCTAAAGTGTTGGACTTTGTGAGAGTTACTCCAGTAGAGAAGGTGGAGTTGGCTTCTTACCAGCTCAAAGGGGTTGCGGAAATTTGGTTTAAATAGTGGAAAGAGGCTAGACCGGTAGGAATTGGTCCGATAGAGTGGGAAAGGTTTAAGAGTTATTTTCTAGATAGGTTCTTCTAATTAGAGTAAAAAAAAACTTTAGTTCTTGAGTTCATTAACCTTAGACAAAGTAATATGAGTGTTAAGGAATATGCATTAAAGTTCACCCAATTGTCTAAGTATGCTCTAATTCTAGTGTCCGATCCTAGGTCGGGAATAAGTAAGTTTTTGTCGGGTGTGTCCAACTTGGTAGTGAAAGAATGTTGTATGGCTATTTTTGATCATGATATGAATATTGCTCGCCTTATCATTTATGCTCAACAAATTGAGTAGGAGAAACTATAAGGGAGAGCTAGGGAGAAAAGCAGGTCTAGAAATTATTATAGTGATTTCTCTCATGTGAGGTCCGATGGACATGGTCGTTCTACGAATCGACAAAGGTCTTCTAGACAAGATTGCTCCAATGCTCCTAAGTATGATGAAGATAGGGTGTCTAACCTTAAACCACAATTAATTAGTAGTGAGTCCATATGGTCTACATGTGCTAGGTATGATAGGAGACATTTGGGTAAATGCATAGCGGGTTCTAATGTTTATTTCGGTTGTGGTGAGTTGAGCCACAAGATAAGGAATTGCCCTGAAGTTGCTAGAAATGAATGGGATAGTCGTTGTAGGTCTTAACCCTACCCTTCATCCAGTCCAATTGGTTCGGGTACGAATGCCCCAAAGCAAATTAGGTTATATGCTCTCCAAGCTAGAGGTGAACAAGAGTGTCCTCCAAATCTTGCTCCTGGTATGTGTTTTATGCTTATTTAGATTTCGGTGTTGCTTGTCTTTTGTGACTTGTTAGACTTGGTATGATAAACCTTGATGTTGTCTTTGGTATGAATGGGTTGCATTATTATTATTGTTTTATTAATGGTAAAAGCCGAAATATCCATGATGAGTTTTAGGGTATGTTGATAGATTTGGAGAATATGGTGTTTCCGTAATGCTTAGATGTGTTGAATGAGTAGACTCCTTTAAAGGGTAGTAGTGTAATTCACCATGGTTTAGAATCATCTTGTGTGATAGATGTGAAAGCTTAGTGATAACTTGTTCCGACCTTAGAGTTGAAAGAAATGGTGTTTAGAAAGTTTATATAGGCTTAATCCCACGGGGAAGATGGTGTGCCTAGATAGGAAGATCGTTAAGTATTCTTAATGTTCATGATTTGGGTTTGGGTAGTTTAGTCCCCGTTTTGTAAAGCCCTTATGATATTTTAGACCGTCTAGTTAAGAAATAGAAGAACAAGGTAGTTGCTTCAATGAAGTGGTAAGGAGTGGTCTTTAGTGAGGGTTTTGGTTGAGAGTGCTACTTGGGAGGCCGAGGGCTAATGATATGTCCCGATGTCCTCAGCATTTTTCCTTTTATTCCTCTTTTAGCTTGAGATGATAAATTCCTCTTAGTTGTATTATGTTTTGGAGTCATGTGTGTTTTAGATGTTTCCATGATTTCCTTATGTGGTACATGTTCATGAAAAACTTGTGTTTTGAAAGGAAATGAGTTTGCAAGCTTGATTTCCTCATGTTGTTGTGCATTGAGTATGAAATGCCTATTTGACTTCATGAGATGAATCGATGAACATGTTTTGATATGCCTTTTGAGAGTAAATTGCATTTAGACTCCACGATAATTGTTGAGTCTTCATTAAAGCTTGGAGAACATAATTCCTCCTAAGACCATGAGAAATATTGAAATTTCATGCATAATGGGTAGTTAGATGTAGTTCCTACTTTCTTGTGATGCATTAATTATGTTTAGCTTAGCGTTGATGATTCCTCTTTGGTGGCGTGCATTTAGAAGTGTTGCATGCATGATGGGTTGCTAGTCTAGAGTCATAACCTTAAGAACTGCCTAAGTATAGAAAATAAAGAGGGTGAAGCTAGGTCAAGTCAAGACTCCATTGTTTCAAGCTTGGTAGGCTTTATAATCAAGGTATGATGGCTTATTCATTCATGGATTCCTTTCATCCATGAAGCCTGATACGTTATTACACCTCTATTAAAGAACCATAAGCGATCGTTGTTAGATAAAGAACCCAACTTGTAGGTTGGGGTCGATCCCACGAGGAATATGGTTCGGACTTAAACTTAACTCACTATTATCTCCGTTTAGTCAAATTATTTCTGAGAAAAGTAAAATGCGGGGGGGGGGGGGGGGGGGACATATTGTTGATTAAGTAATAAGTAGGCAAGATTCAAACTTTGAGTTATCAATATGAGAGACAAACTAGGGTATATGTGTTCCCTATAAGCTCTTAACTTAGTAATCTTAATAGTAGTAATCCTTTCCTAGTATGTAACGTGCAAAGTTGGTAAGTTGTTTATCCATCAGTGATTGGTCCTCCAAATAGGGAATTTCACTATGCACCTTTGTCGGGCTACAATTGTATGCTTTACTAACCCTTACCTTTTACCTGAGATTAGTCATCACATAAATGGATGGTGTAGTTTTCACCCTCACACTAATTGACACTGGACTATTAGATAGCATCCACTAAATCTCTATTGTTTAATACTTTTCTCATTCATTACCTCCTTGGTCCGACAAGTAGGAATGAGGCGAGTTCTAACGTTGGCCACGTTAAAAAGACTTCTAAACGAAAGATTAACAATACATGCATAAACACTATTTAAGAATTACTTAATTATTATTCATACTTTGTCAATTGCTCATGGTTCCCGCAACCCTAGTTATGGATTTAACTACTCATGCTTGATAGTTCACAAATCACAATTAGATAAGAAGAATTCATGAACTTACAAGTAGAATCGATGAAACCCGAAATCTTGAATTGAAATTCAATGTAAAAATTGTATTAAACAAAGTTCAGAAATCAAATTGCTAAAGTTTGCAAGGTAATTTCCAAAACACCAAAAACTAGAAGTTTACAATAATGTCTAACACCCAAAAACGAGGTTAACAATTCCTATTTATAGAAAGAAGTCCTAAATAAAACAAGAAACAAAATAAGGAAATAAACTGCTAGAACTCAGTTTCTGTCGACAGCACGACCTACGGAGCGTGAATTGACCTACGGTCTGTAGGTCACTTGTCACACCCTGAAATAGGGGGCATAACTGGCACTCGATACCCTAATACATCGAGTAACCCACTAAAACATACTAGCTAAACCAAACTTGTGAGGCAAAAAGACTGGGCAACACAACCTCTAAAAAGTGAAGTCTGGACTTAGAGGTCATGGTAGACAAATTGAAAAAAAATAAAGATGTACTATCTAGCCGACGAGGCCACAACCGAAAATATACCTACTTACATACACACATATATATACATGCCAAGACTATTAGGTGGAGATTGAAACATACAAAAAGAAAACCCATACTATTATGTCCACAACAGGCTCTATAAATGACATAAGCAGTGTCGGGACAAGGCCCCAACTATACCCAAATTGTTCAACAAAAGTAAACATCCTCTGGATAAGATGGAGCTTAGCAACTCACAACTGAACCTGAATCCTAGCGGTGGGTCGATTAGAGTCCCTACCTGTACCTGCTCGCACAAAACAAAAAGCAGCGTCCCCAGGCAAAAGGACGTCAATACGAATAAAAATGTACTGGTATGTAAAGCGAAAAGTAAAATCATAAACATTTACTGTAAAAGGGTACTAGAGATACCACCTGAAACTGAAACCCAAAATAATCTCCATGGCTGACGTTTAGCCCACCTACTACTTAAATATGCATGGTATACTCGTATAATCGTATGTCATAAATACATACATATATATATATATATATATGCAAATGCATGACATACCCAACCAAATGCTAGCAATGGTGGTGCTTTCCGGCATCATATTCACCAACTTGTGGCCATCTGTGTCTCATATGTATAAATATAGGCAATAGGCCCCATACCTCCCGATTATAGCTCAGGAGTAAAAGACATAGAATGTCATGTCATGGATTTATAACACCTATGAGTTATTGTTGTCATGTTGCCAATCTTGTCCCATTTGTAGTCTTGTTCTCATAACCCCATAATAACTTTCGTATAACATATAACAATCTCATGGAACTTGATATGTTCTTCCAAATAAGCTTGAAAAGTTAACTCGAATTTTAGAAGGATAACCTAACCTTGTTGATATTCATAACAAGTTTAAGTTGACTTACTTAGTTCCTAACTTGGTTCCTAGATAATTTATAAAAGAAATATTTCAAAAACCAAGGGTTCTAATAGTTTACATTTAAATTATATTTGAGAGTTTTTGAAGGTCGTGAGCTACTTTAAGGCTTTTCTTTAATAATATCCTTAGTGGAGAAAGAGGGCTGGTCACAAGTAGTAAGGGTCTCGCGTGATATTTCAATTCACATCACCCAAGGAAGAATACAAATTCATGCATGCGGACATATAATCAAGGAAACTGATAAAATGACATGTAGATGTCAAACACTCTATTTATCCGAACGAGTGAAATATCAATATAACAGATTTATGAAAATAATTCAGCTGAGATCCCAATGCCTTTCACCGAAGGTCTTTCTATCAAGAGAATAGCAAAATATCACATTCGGCGTTTTAGGAATTTCCCAGGAGTGGTGCTAAAATGAGGGACGTAGCTTCGCCTTAACATACCTTTTCAATGAACGCTCGAGTGGCCGTAGCTTCTTCACAAAAGTTGTTCCTTACATCCTAAACTTCGCATACACTATATATACACATCTGGTACACACTTATAAACAGTTCATAATTGTTCTTAAATCGACAAATTTGCCAAATGGCCTCAACTTGATGAAACTCCTTAGAACTTCATAAAAACAATCATAAAAGAATCCCGATATGATTACCTTAGTTAACCAAGTGTAAACCTTGAATAAACACCAATAACTACAAATTTATATCTTCAAAACTTGCTCCAAATACAGCTAATAGAAGGGGAAAACAATTGCCACATGCAGAGATCACGTTTCTAGGCACGGGGGGAATCTTTAATGGTAGAAATCGTCAAAAACTGACCTTCATCATGCAAGTACTCCATAGGAATCCTCTCTTAAGCTTTATTTCTGGCTTGGAAGTAAAATGAATGTTTTCATGGCTTAAAACATTGAGTAAGCCGACATACCACATTTTTTACCCGACCCGGATTCTGCCCTAGCAGTCCATAGTAAAACCCTCATAACTTTTTACTCCAATCTCGGTTGGATACTGGGTTTTGTGCGTTGCGAACTAGACTTGTAGGCCTTCAATTAAATTGGTGATAGGCCTTCTAAATCTTTGTATATTGGGAGAAAACATCCAAGACATTTGGCCCAAAGTTAAGAAAATATTATTAGAGAAACTTCGATAACTTTTGCCGACTTTAGTTTCACTAATTTTCTTGACTTCCAAATTTAACATACAACCCTTGTGATATTATAATACCTCATAACATACTATTCTTAGCATGTTTTACACTCATAGGCTTATCCACAAGGTATTGGACAAGTTAAACCTTTCAAACAGGCGAAGTTCTACTCGAGCCATTTCTTTTATCATGAACTTTGTTTGAGGGGTCCCTTTGACCTAAAACTTTAGTTTAGTTCCTTGATATTGCCACCTACTTGCAATCTTAATCTCCAATGTACGATACAAAGTCATATACACCTCATATAACCATGCCATACTACGCCACATATATTCTGCACGATTAGAGAAAAAGTACGGGATCTTACATTTTCCCCCCTTATGAACATTCGCCCGCAAATGGATCTAGACAATTCCTTGGTTGTATCTTCTTCTTTTTTTCTCATAGTACTTTATTTGCGACTCTATATTTGTTACAGTCGCAAACCTGAAGTCAAATTCTAAAAAATTTAACTACTAAGCTTTGTATAGCTATCTCATAAGAAGACATATGAATTTCACCTTCAAGCTACTTAAAATCTAACTAAGTCGTTGTGAAGAAATAATTGCCAATAATTGAAATGTGACTCACCTTAAGTCGTAAACAGTAGGGGGTACTCCTTTCTCATTTCCTCGACGTTGTTATTTCTCCATAACGCTTTCACAGAAGCTACATCTTTATTTCGAAGCTTTCTTACTTTCCAATCTAAAATTGCTATTGGTACCTCTGCATAAGATAAATCCTCAGCGATACAAATATTTTCAATGGGCATAATACGTGAAGGATCTCCAATTCACTTCCGCAACATAGAAACATGAAATACAGGATGAATTGCTTCCAATTATGAAGGCAAATCAAGCTCGTATGCCACCATACCAATCTTCCGAATGATCTTATACGGTCCAACGTACCTAGGACTGAGCTTCCCTTTATTTCGGAATCACATGATGCCCTTCATAGGTGATACTTTCAGGAAAATCCAATCTTCTACCTCAAACTCTAAGTTTCGTCGGCGAACACCCGCATAAGACTTTTGTTGACACTGTGTTGTATGAAGCCGATCTCTAATAAGCTTAACCTTTTCAATCACTTGTTGGACTAGATTGGGACCTAGCAAATCTACTTCCCCGAGATCAAACCAACCGATTGGGGACCTACACTTCCGCCCGTATAGTGCTTAGTAAGGGGCCATCGAAATACTAGATTGAAAGTTGTTATTATAAGCGAACTCGATAAGAGGTAGATATTGATCCCAACTTTCTTTACAATCCAACACAGAAGCACTTAACATATCCTTAACCATCTGAATAGTACATTCTGCCTATCCATCAGTTTGTGGATGAAAAGGGGTGCTAAGATTTACCTGAGTGCATAGACCTTTCTGAAACAATCTCCAAAAATGTGCTATAAATTGAGCTCCTCGATCTGAGATGATAGATAATGGAACTCCGTAAAGGGGAACAATCTCCTGAATGTAAAGCCTTGCATAATCTTCAACTGAATATGTCGTCCTAACTGGCTAGAAATAAGTAGTTTTTGTCAGCCAATCGATAATTACCCAAATGGAATCAAACCTTCGTGGAGTGCGAGGCAAACCAGTGATGAAGTCCATATTTATCATATCCCATTTCCATAATGGAAGCTCAATATACTGGGTTAGGCCTCCAGGCCTCTGATGCTCTGCTTTAACTTGTTGATAGTTGGGACATTCGGCTACCATCTCCACAATATCTTTTATCATGCCATTTCACCAATAGATCTATCGAAGGTCCTGATACATCTTCGTCGCTCCAGGGTGAGATGCATATCTAGAATAATGGGCCTCTGAAAGAATATTTGTACGGAGCTTCCCAACTGCCATACACATAAACGACCCTGGGATCTAAGGACTCCATCTCCAGTTAGCTCAAATTTGGGTGTTGCTACTGTGGAATCTTTTCCCTCAATTTCCTAAGATCAGGATCTTCATGTTGCCGCCTTTTCACTTCAGTCACAAAGGAAGATTCTGCCATATTCTTAACGACAACACCTTCGCCTCCTACATCTACCAAGTGTACTTGCAAATTAACTAGCTAGTATATGTCTTTTGTAATTCCAGCCTTATCAGCTTCAACATGACTTAGATTACCTATGGACTTCCGGCTGAGCGCATCAGCAACAATATTAGCTTTGTTGGGATGATATAAAATGTCAACATTGTAGTCCTTTAATAATTCTAGTCATCTCCTTTGTCGTAGGTTCTGGTGATCGATGATAACATCTATATGAACCCCGTATAGATAATGTCACCAAATTTTTAGGGCAAAGACAACTGCAGCCAACTCAAGAACGTGTGTAGGATAATTTTGCTCATGCTTCCGCAACTGTCTAGAGGCGTATGCAATAACCTTACCATGTTGCACAAGAACACAACCTAGGCCAATTCTTCAGGCATCACAATAAACAACATAGCCCTCATTACCATCTGGAGGAGTTAGGACAGGTGCAGTGGTAAGCCTTTTTTTGAGTTCATGAAAGCTTTATTCGCTTGCCTCAGACCACTAAAACTTTGTTGCCTTATGTGTCAATTCTGTCAGTGGTGCAGAAATAGAAGATAATCCCTCTACGAACCTTCGATAATACCCCGCGAAGCCTAAAAAATTGTGAACCTCCGTCTCATTCAAGGGCCTCAGCCAAGTCATCACTGCTTCAATCTTTTGTCCATCAACCTTAATACCCTTACTTGTAATAACATGACCAAGAAAAGCTACTGAGGTAAGCCAAAAATCGCATTTAGAGAATTTAGGATATAACTTGCAATCTTGGAGAGTCTGCAATACAGCTTGCAAATGGTCTACATGCTCTGCTTTCGACCGTGAATATATAAGAATATCACTAATAAACTCAATCACAAATTCATCCAAGAATGGTTTGAAGACCCGATTCATAAGATCCATAAAAGTTGCTGGGGCATTTGTAATCCCAAAGGACATTACAAGGAACTCAAAATGGCCATACCTCATCCTAAATGTTATTTTTGGGATATCAACTTCCCTAACTCGCAATTGATGGTAACCAGATCGCAACTCAATCTTGAAAAAGTATTTGGCACCTTGTAACTGATCGAATAAGTCATCAATCCGTGGAAGAGGATATTTATTCTTTATAGTGACTTTATTTAGTTATCTATAGTCAATACAGATCTGCAATGATCCATCTTTCTATCGAACATAGAGCACTGGGGCACCCCATGGGGAAGTACTTGGTCTGATAAAGCCTTTATCGAGCAAGTCCTTCAGTTGTTCCTTCAATTCTCTTTGTTCTACAGGTGTCATTCTATAGGGAAGAATAAATATAGGTTGTGTATCAGGAAGCAAGTCTATAGCGAAATCAATTTCCCTTTTTGGGGGAATTCCTGGAAAATCATCAGGGAATACCATTGGAAATTCATTCACGATAGGAATTGACTGAAGAGTCATGGGCTCCTTATCAATATCATGTACATGAACCATATGGTATATACAACCTTTACCAATCAACTTTTGAGCCCTAAGGTATGAAATAAACTTACCCTTGGGTATGGCTGCATTACCCTTCCACTCAAGGACTGGCTCACTTGGAAAGTAAAATCAGACTATCTTTGCACGATAATCAATATTAGCATAGCAAGTTGTCAACCAATCCATACCCATGATAACATAAAAATCTTGCATAATCAACCCAACTAAATCAATGAAAGTTGCACAATCATTAATTAATACCGTACAACCCCGATAGACACAACTAGCGAAAATAGAATCGCCAACCGGTGTAGACACCTCAACTGGTTGTGGCAACAACTCAGATTTCATGTCAATCTTACTAGCAATAAATGGAGTGATATATGAAAATGTAGAGTCGGGGTCTATCAATGCGTAAACAGCTTGAGAAGATATCGTCAATATACCTGTAACAACATTAGGGGATGCCTCTGAATCTTGTCATCTTGTGAGTGCATAAAAGTGATTCTGACCACCGCTCGAACTTGTATCTACTTCACCTCTCCCTCTACCATGACCCTAATTAGACTGTGGTGCTGGTCGTGGGGCACAGACTGAGGGTGAAGATGTTGTTGTGGATCCTGAAGACTGAGCTAGATCACCTCTGCTTAACCTCGAGCATCGACTAATAAAATGTCTTGTCTGCCTACAATGATAACATGCACCTGAACCCTGTCTACACTGCCCAGTGCGCGGCTTACCGCATTGTGTACAATGAGGAGTGGGATGTCTTACCTGTATCGAATAATCCTGTCAACGACCTTCAGGCTGACCTAAGCTCTGACCTGGTCCTGACTGACTATAACGATCAAACCGCGGTCCCTGCACCTGTGGTAAGACACTACCCACTGGCCGAGGTGGATATCGATGGAAAGGGGGCCTAAAATCACCATGTGGCTCCATATAAGACCCCATAGTATAGGCCCTCTTACTCTGCTCCCTATCCCTGTGGGTATCACGAATTCGTTTAGAAAGGTCCTATGTAGTCTGAGCGAAAGCATGTATGCGGGAAACATCTACATCATCTAATAGGGATGCTACACTACAATCTCTTATCAAATGATCTGCCAAACCATTAACATAATGATGAACTCTGGCTCTCATGGTACGTACAATATCTGGGCCATATCTTGCCAAAGAATTAAACACGTGGCTATAATCCCTCACACTTATGGTTCCTTGCTTCATATTGATTAACTGGTCAAGACGGGCCTCTCGAACTTCCCATGGAAAATAGTGGGCAAGAAAGGCCTCAGAGAAGTCCTCCCACTCTACTGGAGGAGCATCAGGTCCTCTAGATCTCTCCCATGCCTCATACCAAAGGATGGCTACATCACATAGCCGAAAACAAGCCAACTCCACAACCTCTGTGACGGATGCATGCATAACCCTCAATACTCTATATATATGGTCTATAAAGTCCTAGGGATCCTTAGTAAGACTATATCCTATAAATAACGGAGGGGCCAAATGAAGAAACTCTCGTACCTTCGTACTTTCTGACCGATCTCTCCGAATATCTACTCCTAACTCCAGTTGTTGCTCATGAATAGAAACCATCCTAGTCAGCAACTGAACTGCCTCTCTCATCCCCTACTCCCCAAATATCTTTGGTAGAGGAACAATAGGTACTGGAGGTCCTGTGTCCGTAGCTTCCTCAGGTACTAATGGAACTGGGGGCCTGGGGGTACTGCATCTCCTCGGGCTTCAACAGGTGTTGGGGAGGTTGGTACTAGGGGTACTGGAGATCCACCCTATCCTTTTGAGGGAAATCTATCTTTTTTACATGGTGGGGAACGACTAGTACCTTCCCTTGGATCCATAACTATCTCTCGATCTGCCATATCCGGAACGAGTATAGCCTATTAGATAAGAAACACAAAGCACGACTTAGATTTCAAATGTTCTTATATATTTGCACTATAGCACGATCTTTCAGTTTAATGAAATGTAACCATTGCTAAATGTCATGTAGCCTCTTGATTATAAGTGTGGTGCACCACACACCTATAAACAAGACTCTACTAGACATGGCTTGTAGACCCCCTCGGGATACGACCTGCTCTGATACAAAGTTTGTCACGCCCCGAAATAGGGGGTGTAACTGGCACTCGATACCCTAATATATCGAGTTAGCCACTAAAACATACTAGCTAAATGAAACTTATGAGGCAAAAATATTGGGCAGCACAACCTCTAAAAAGTGAAGCCTGGACCCAGAGGTCTTAACCTGAAAGAGAATAACCATACAAATAATGGTAGACAAACTGAAAATATAATAAAGATGTATTATCTAGCCGACGAGGCTACAACCGAAAACATACCTACTTACGCACACACACATATATATACATGCAAAGACTATTGGATGGTGATTGAAACATACAAAAATAAAACCCATAATATTGTGTCCACAATAACCTCTATAAGTGACATAAGCACTTTCGGGACAAGACCCCGACTATACCCAAACTGTACAACAAAAGTAAACATCCTCTGGATAAGATGGATCTTAGCAACTCACAACTGAACCTAAATCCTAGCGAATGGGTTGATTAGAGTCCCTGCATGTACCTGCTCGAACAAAACAAAAAGCAGTGTCCCCATGCAAAGGGACGTTAGTACGAATAAAAATTTAATGGTATGTAAAGCAAAAAGTAAAATCATAAACATTTACTGTAAAAGGGTACTAGAGATACCACCTGAAACTGAAACCCAAATAATCTCCATGGCTAACCTTTAGCCCGCCTAGTACTTAAATATGCATAGTATGCTCGTATAATCGTATGTCGTGAATATATATATATATATGCAAATGTATGAGATACCCAACCAAATGCTAGCAATGGTGGTGCTTTCCGGTAGCGAACCGACATCAGATTTACCAACTTGTGGTCATTTGTGTCTCATATGTATAAATATAGGCAATAGGCCCCATACCTCCCGATTATAGCTCATGAGTAGAATGCATAGCATGTCATGTCATGGATTTATAACACCTATGACTTAATATTGTCATGTTCCCAATCTTGTCTCGTTTCTAGTCTTGTTCTCATAACCCCATAATAACTTTCGTATAACATATAACAATCTCATGTAACTTGATATGTTTTTCATAATACTAAAAATATAGTAAAGATGTATTTGGAGCTATTCAGTATTCATAAAAACAATCATAAAAGAGTCCCGAGATGATTACCTTAGTTAACCAACTGTAAACCTTGAAGAAAAACCAATAACTACAAATTTATATCTCCAAAGCTTGCTCCAAAGACAGCTAATAGAAGGGGAAAATGATTGCCACGTGTAGAGATCACGTTTCTAGGCACGGGGGTAATCTTTAATGGTAGAAATCATCAAAAACTGACCTTCATCATGAAAGTACTCCATAGGAACCCTCTCTTAAGCTTTCTTTCTGGTTTGGAAGTAAAATGAAATGTTTTCATGGCTTAAAACGTTGAGTAAGTCGACATACCACATTTTTTACCCGATCCGTATTCTGCCTTGGCAGTCCATAGCAAAACCCTCATAACTTTTGTTGGTTGGATACGGGGTTTTGTCCGTTGCAAACTAGACTCGTAGGCCTTCGATTTAATGGGTGATAGGCCTTCTAACTCTTTGTATATTGGGAGAAAACATCCAAGACATTTGACCCAAAGTTAAGAAAATATTATTAGAGAAACTTCAATAACTTTTGTTGACTTTAGTTTCACTAATTTTCTTGACTTCCAAACTTAACATACAACCCTTGTGCTATTATAATAGCTCATAACACACTATTCTTAGCATGTTTTAAACTCATAGGCTTATCCACAAGTTATGGGACAAGTTAAACCTTTCAAATGGGTGAAGTTCTACCCGAGCCATTTCTTTTATCATAAACTTTGTTTGAGGGGTCCCTTTGACCTAAAACTTTAGTTTAGTTCCTTGATGTTTCCACCTACTTGCAATCTTAATTTCCAATGTACGATATAAAGTCATATACGCCTCATATAACCATGCCACACTACGCCACATATATTATGCATGATTAGAGAAAAAGTACGGGATCTTACATCACCCTCTGTGATTCAACACTAAAGAAATTTTCATCAGTTACTGGAACCTTCAACTCTTATATCATCAATGACAAACGTGCAGGACAAATTATGGTCTGACCTACGGTCCATCGACTGCTCTGTGGTTACACACTTGGTCAAACTTCCCTAATTTTCCATCTACGATGCATCACCTACAGTCTGTAGACTAGACTACTGTCTGTCGTGGCATTCCGTGGACTAAGTACTGAAACTTCAACCCCCAGACCAGGACCTACGACAGCCCATCCACGGTCCGTGGGTGGCTCCGTAGGTGGTCACTTCTGCATTTTTCAGCTCGCATATTCATCAACCGTATCCAAGCCTATTTCCTGCAAAAACTACACATAACACATTATTCCTAATATCAAAATGGCTCAAGACACACAAATTCTAAGCGAAACGTATCAAATATGCCGTAAACTCATGATATATCAACACCCTCAACATAGACTTATTGCTTGTCCTCAAGCGACACACTAACACTCTAAATGACACCTATGTAGAAGCAGAGATACAAACTCAAGCAATCGCATGCCTTCCACAATCACCAAGGTGCCAACTTTCCAACAATGTAACTACTACCCTCACTTCAAAAGAAATCATTTTTCACACAAAAAAGATATGAATTTCAAGTTTACGAATTCATTCAACACTCAACTCAGAAGTGACTTCAAGTACAGTTAATCCTCAATACCATAGGCTTGCCCTTATTTTCACTACTTAGACTCTCAAAACTAATTGCTAGGATCACTATAGGACTTTCTTAGCTTGTAACATAGGCTCAGGGTCAGGTAGGGTACATTTGTGTACTCTTTAGTGACTTTATGCCCTCCTTGACATTACATTGGCTTTTTACTTCTTTCCTCAACCAATTATGGACATCTTTTCATTTTCTTTTCTTTCCCTTGACTCTCCTCATTTCAGATGTGACTTTTGACTTTATAGCTCATTTTTTTCACTTTTCATCTTTTTCTTTTACTTCATTTTTTTAATTCTTGTGAATAAAGTCACATCTTTTAATATCTTTTCTTTTGTTTTTCTCTATTCAACACAAAACTCTTTTCATACCCTTTTTGTTTTGATTTCCTTTTTCGTAGCCACCCTCAACTTATGTATTTTACATGAGTTGAGGTGCACAATATCCGATATCAAACCAGGGCCAAGATCAAGGTAATCTGACCTAGCATGTGTAATTCAAGAACTAATGAAATACATAGCTAGGGTTCTGAAATTTATGTAAGAAACTGAGCAATAACATGATAATCTGATTTGGAGCATTTAAATAACTAATTCCTGATGATCTGTTGAACTTCTAGAAACCCTAAGTCTGTTCATAATCATGGAATCAAGAATCTAACTGAATTCTAGGGACCTAATGGACAAAAGGAACCCACTAGTAAAATCTCACATACCTGGTGACGGATTCCATGGAGAAATCTTTCGATTTCGGGGCTGGAACTGATGGAACCTTGCTACGTTCTTGAACTAGGGTTCTTGACCTCTCTTCTCCTTTTAGCATGCTAATTTTCTAAGTTTTGATTAATGATTTGACTAAGGTAAGTTCTAGTTCTGTTTCTAGGCTTAAACTGATTAAAACCTCATGATTTAGGGTTTAAACAACGTAGCTAAGGGGTTAAACAAAATAGGAAAAGACCAAAAGACCCCTGAATTAACTATTATCGGAGTGACTAACGGAATGGACTAACGGGCCGTCATTCAATCGACGGTCCGTCGATTGGATCCGTAGGTCGAGTCTGCCCGACAGGGCTTCACTAAAACGAGCATAACTTTTACTCGGAGGTCGGATTTTAGCAAACTTGGTGGCGTTGGAAAGATAATTCAATTATATATCATATCATAAGCAATGGGACACACAATTCTTTTTGTGCTAACAGTTATGACCATCTGAAGTTGACCCAATCATAATTTTCAGCTAACTGGCTGCTGATCCTCATCTACGGTCAGACCTACGGACCGTGGATCGTTTGACGGTCCATGCTGGTCAACCATCAATCAGGACTGAAGCTAGGCTTTTGGGGTATCGATCCACGGACACGAACTACGGTCCATGACCTAACCTACGGACTATAAGTCCGGCCGTGGGTCAACACTTAGCCAAATTTTCTGACTGAGTTCTGGGGAACTTTTCTGTCACGAACCATGGACCTGCAGGACAGACCATGAGTCCATCTACGATTCGTGGATGGTGTCCGTGAGTGCCACCTGTAACACCATAAATCTGCAATTTGGTCTATTTTCGAATACGGGGTGTTACATTATCTCCCCCTTGGGACCATTCGTCCTCGAATGAAGACTAATCTAGCTGAAATAGAAGGAGAGGGCTGAAATCCCTAGCACTAAACACTGAGAACAGAATTTCTAACTGAACTGAGTTCCAAGAACATGCAAATACGCTGAAAATGCAAGTACAAACTGAAGGAACATGATTCTAAGACTGAATTTTCGCATGAATGACTGAAAAATGGATAAGGAACTATTACCTCAAGCTGGAATGGAATAGGAAGGAAAGATGTGAGGATACTTGGACTTCATGGCTGCTTCTGCTTCCCAAGTAGCTCCCTCTACTGATTGACTCCTCTACAAAATCTTGACTGAAGCAACTTCTTTATTTCTCAACCTTCTAACCTGACGATCGAGAATCTCAACTGGTACATCCTCATAAGCAAGGCTATCTTTTACAGCCATAGTCTCTAATGGCACTACGGATCTTTGGATCCCCACACACTTCTTCAAAAGAGAAATGTGAAAGATTTGGATGCACTGCTTCTTGCTAAATCTGTTGGCAACTCTAACTCATAAGCCACTTTACCAATCCTTTTCAAGATCCGATAAGGGCCTACATATCTGGGACTGAGCTTCCCTTTCTTGCCGAATCTCATCACCCCTTTCATAGGTGACACTTTTAGGAAAACCAATCATCAACTTGTAACTCTAGTTCCCTTCTTCTCACATCTGCATAAGATTTTTGGCGACTCTGGCAGTCTTAAGTCTATCTCTAATGAGTTGCACTTTCTCCATAGCATCAAGGACTGAATCTGATTCTATCAAGCTGCTTCACCTACTTCAAACCAACCAACTGGAGATCTACATCTACGCCCATACAATGCCTCATAAGGGGCCATCTGAATGCTAGAATGGTAACTATTATTGTAGGCGAACTCAATAAGAGGAAGGTGATCATCCCAACTACCCTTGAAATCGATCACACAAGCTCTCAACATGTCTTCTAAGGTCTGAATGGTACGCTCTGCCTGACCATCCGTCTGTGGCTGAAATGTTATGCTAAGGTTAACGTGAGTACCAAGACCTTTCTAAAATGACTTCTAGAAATGAGAGGTAAATTGGGGGCCTCTATCCGAGATGATAGACAAAGGAACCCCATGCAACCTCACAATCTCATTAATGAAAAGCTTGGCGTAATCCTCCGCCGAATCTGTAGTCTTGACCGCCAAAAAGCGAGAAGACTTAGTAACCCTATCAACAATCACCCAAATGGAGTCATATTGTTTGCAAGTATGAGGTAAACCTGTGATGAAGTCCATGTTGATCACTTCCCACTTCCAAGTAGGACTGTCAATCTCTTGAGTCATACCTCCTGGTTTCTGATGTTCTACCTTTACTTCCTGGCAATTGGGGCACTTAGCCACAAAATCTGCTATATCTCTTTTCATATCATTCCACCAATAGACTTCCCGCAGATAACGATACATCCTAGTGGCGCCTGGATGAAGAGAATAACTGGAGTTATGGGCCTCTGCAAGAATATGTTGTCTTAATTCACCCACATCAGGAACACACAATCGCCCCCGGTAGCGAAGCACACCATCTCCCCCTTGGGAGAAAACCTCCACTCTCTGATTATGGACTGCACCCTTAAGCTCAAGCAAGATTGGATCGCTATCTTGCTTTTCCTTAACTTCCACTATCGAAGAAGATTCTAATCTATTCTGGACTATCACACCGCCATCTGATGTGCTAGTAAGACTAACTCCTAAGAGAGCAAGACGATGAACATCTTTTTCTACTTCATTCCCTTTTTCCTTAATATGTGCTACATCACCCTCTAGATTTACCTCTTTCTGGCCTTAAGGTAAGAGATAGTTGACATATAGACACTGAGCTACTACCCTTCTATTCTAAGAGTGAGTCATTTGGAAATTAGAACTGAACAACCCGAATTCTACAATCGACTGAGGTATGATAGAATTGAAACCAATCCATGCCTAGAATTATATCAAAATCTACCATTTCTAACTCTACAAGATTTGCTGAGGTGATTTTTTGAGAGACTGAGATAGGGTAGTTTCTGTATACCCGTCTAGCTATAACTCGGTCACCGACTGGAGTAGAGACTGAGAAGGGTTCTGAAAGAGTTTCTGGATTGACATCTAAGATTACTGCTATATAGGGAGTCATAAAAGATAAAGTAGCCCCTGAATCTTTCCACTGAGTGTACCATATGTGAGCCACATCCTTAAGCTGGTAGGATGCCAACTCAACCCTACCATTATCAGTCACTTGCATCACTCCAAAGATTTTCTTAACCTAATCAATGAAGTTTTGTGGGTCTTCACCAACTTGTGACACTAAAACTCAGGCGGATTCATCCTTATAGATATCTCAAACTCTAGTTGCCACTGATCCACCATTTCTATCAGTAGGAATTGGGACCTACTGATTGTTCTGGGTTGTCATACTCTGAGCCAACATCTGAATGGCGTTCCTGAACTCTGCATTCAACACTTCTTGATCAAGTACTGGAGGAGCTGCATTTGCATTCCTGGCATAAGCTCTATGAGAAGGCATGATCTTAAGCACATAACGATGGATTAGAAAGGAAATCATACCAACGCACGATAAGAATAACAAGAAAGCGAAGTTTTCCTAAAACACTTCATAGCCTCCCTCTCATTAGATGTGGTGCACTTCACACCCATGAAAAGGACTCTACTTAGTGCGGCTTTACAGACATCCTAACACTCTTAAACCTAATGCTCTGATACCAAGTTTGTCACACCCCAAGCTACCTCCGTGACGCGGACACAGGACCTAGGACCACAAGTGATCCTAAGCTAACCCTGTTGGCATGATCATGAGCATACTAAAGATAATAAACTGAATGCGGAAGCTAAATCATAAATAAACTGAAGAGATGGGGAATACCCATATACTATAACTGAACATATCAAATCTGAGAGTTTCATACAAAAGAAATATCAAACTCAAAATACTAAGCTGAATCTAACTATGTCTGAAATAAGCCTCTAAACTAACTAGAAATGTTGGGACATGCCCTAACTAGGTCTAGCAAAACTAAAACTAAAGACTAAAAGTGATAAAGATAAACATGTCACTAGTACTCGAAGAATGAGGACTCACCACTGAAGCTGTTGAACTGAAGATCGGGAATCGATCTAAGCGTGATCTAGATGCTGAGAACCTGAACCTACATCACGAGAAGATGTAGCGCACATATGCGTCAGTACTTGAAAGGTACTGAGCATGCAGGATAAAGTAAAACTGAAAGAACATATAACTGAACAAAGCATACTAAGTAATGATATAATCTAAACATGATATAGATACTGAACATAATGAATACTGAGCTAACTGAATTCAATGACCAATTTATAGCATGCTGAGACTGAATACTGAATATACTGTTAAATGGTCAAGGCAATAGAATCTGACTGAACTGTGGGAACTACTAATAACCGACATAAAACAACATGAGCTAAATGTGGAGTCCGATGTATAAGCCCCATTGAGAGGACCCAATATACCCTGCCAGAGGTATAGAGGCATGCTGGCGTGATCACTAAACTGATGTTGCCCACAGAGGGGACTTACACCTACGTGGCTCATAGTTCTGGGACTCTATGGGTACGCTGAACCCTAGTCCAACTCGATATTATACTACTCCCAATGAATTAAGTAGTTAACTGGTTATGACTGAATTTCTGTAAATACTGGATAACTCGAACTAAACATGCAAACTGAGAATGCAACAATTAATCTGATAATGGCATTCATAAACTGAGGCATTTATAACTGAATATATTATGACTGGAATACTAAATAGCTCAAAATACTGACATGTAGATACTCATACTTGAAAACTCCTTTTTGGAAAATAATTCAAGATCATATTATACTATGATCATTGATGACTTGGGAAGTCATACTGCATAAACATTGATGGTATATCTAGATACCATACTATTCATACATTGATGACCTGCTCAATTGTCATACTAATCATGTTTTAGAAACTCTTTCTCAAAACTCATCTTAACTTTCTCAAAAACTCAGTTTAAAACTCAAATGTTATCTTAAAGAAAAGCTTCTCATGATTTATAACTCAAAATAGGATTTATGCTGAAATATACTGATAATGTGGCATAAAGCTGGAGCATGTATATCTGAATAATTGAAATATCTGACCTAGCATGTGTAATTCAAGAACTAATGAAATACATAGCTAGGGTTGAAATTTATGTAAGAGCGCGAGCAATAACATGATAATCTGATTTGGAACATTTAAATAACTAATTCATGATGATCTATTGAAATTCTAGAAACCCTAGGTCTGTTCATAATCGTGGAATCAAGAATCTGACTGAATTTTAGGGACCTAATGGGCGAAAGGAACCCACTAGTGAAATCTCCCATACCTGGTGAAGAATTCCATGGAGATATCTTTCGATTTCGGGGCTGGAACTGATGGAACCTTGCTGCGTTCTTAAACTAGGGTTCTTGACCTCTCTTCTCTTTTTAGCGTTCTAATTTTCTAATTTTGATTAATGATTTGACTAAGGTAAGTTCTAGTTATGTTTCTAGGCCTAAACTGATTAAAACCTCATGATTTAGGGTTTAAACGACGTAGCTAAGGGGTTAAAAAAAATAGGAAAAGACCAAAAGACCCCTGAATTAACTGCTGTCGGAGTGATCGACGGAATGGACTGACGGGCCATCATTCAATCGACGGTCCGTCGATTGGATCCGAGGTCGAGTCTGCCCGACAGGGTTTCACTAAAACAAGCATAACTTTTTCCTCGGAGGTCGGATTTTAGCAAACTCGGTGGCGTTGGAAAGATAATTCAATTATCTATCATATCATAGGTAATGGGACACACAATTATTTTTGTGCTAAAATTTATGACCATCTGAATTTGACCCAATCATAATTTTCAGTTAACTGGCTGCTGATCCTCATCTACGGTCAGACCTACAGACCGTGGATCGATTGACGGTCCGTGCTAATCAACTGTCAATCAGGACTGAAGTTGGGCTTTTGGGGCATTGATCCACGGACACGAACTACGGTCATTGACCTGACCTACGGACCGTAAGTCCGATCGTGGGTCAACACTTAGCCAAATTTTCTGACTGAGTTCTGGGGAGCTTTTCTGTCACGAACCACGGACCTGCAGGACGGACCGTGAGTCCATCTATGATCCATGGAGTGCCACCTTTAACACCATAAATCTGCAATCTGGTCTATTTTTGGATACGAGGTTACAGCAGCACGACGCTGTCTCCTTGATTACTCAGACTCATCAAGGTGCCAAAACTCTATCACTGCATTGACACTCTCAGAATTCCCCATGTAGCTTTTTATCCTCAATTGGTCGGCCTTGAACCTTGTCCCCTTCCTTTTCTCTAGCTCAACTGCTCCATGTGGGGACACTTTAGTCACTCTAAATGGTCCGGTCCAGTTGGACTTGATTCTTTTGGAAACCAGCGCAACCTTCAGTTAAATAACAATACCAAATCACCGAGAGCAAATTCATGCTTTTCAGTCTTTTGATCATGGTGCTTTTTCTTCTTGCACAAGGCTACACCTAACTTCTCCTTACTAGACATTACAAAATCTTGTCCCACAACGTGACTCACCACAAAAATCTATTTAAGATCACTTTCTTGCTTCATAGAGCTACAGATGTTAAAGGTCACCTCCTCCTTATTCAGTCGGAACTTCATATGCCCTCTCTTCATATTGACCAAGGCACGCCCAGTAGTGAGGAATTGTCTCCCTAAAATGTTAGGAACCTCAAAGTAAACCTCGCAATCAAGTATCACAATGTCTACCAAAAAAATGAACGACTCCACATTCACAAGGACATCTTGGACCACTCTAATAGGCTTCTTCACAGTTCTACCACCATAAATAAATGCATCGCAGTCGGTTTTAGAGCTCCTAAACCCAACTTCTTATAAATCAACAATGGCATCAAATTAATGTTGGCACCCAAATCACACAAGGCCTTTGCAAAGTTCAACTTACCAATGGCGCATGTAATAGTGAAACCTCCACAATCCTCTTTCTTTTGCACCAGTGACCTCATAGAAATGGCACTACAATGTTGCAACCTCTTATTATTCTCACAACTGATAGCCCTCTTTTTTAGTCACCAAGTCCTACATGAATTTTTCATACCCAGGCATTTACTCCAAAGCTTCTATCAACGAGACATTAATGGAAAGTTGTTTCAACATAGTTATGAACCTGTGGTATTTTCCTTCTTCAGTCTTTCACACTAACCTTTGTGGGAAGGGAGGTGGAGGTCTAAGCATGGGGACAACTTTCTGAATCAACTCAGCCTCCTTTTCTGAAATATTTTTTGTCTCTCCAGTAACCGCAAACTTATCCTTATCTTTTTCAACCATCTTTTCAACATCAGACGGCATAGGGGGATCAATAGTTTGTTTTACTCCACAAGTCATGATTTCCATACAATGCCTATTATTTTTCAAATTCTGGATGGTGTTGCTGGGAAGTGTGCTCGATTGGCGTGGATTCACAATAGCGGACAACTGATTAAACTGCTGCTCAAGTTTCTTTATCAATAATGCATGGGCATCAACTTTTTGACCTATCCTAGACAATTCAGTACGCATCTCTTTCACATTTTCATCAGTACCATCAAACCTCCTCCTTATCTTTTGCATCATATCCTCAATGCGGGACATACTAGCATCAGCCTCTCTATTACCAAATTCTCTGATAGGTGGAACATAGGGCCCAACTTGATCATTCTTGTTGCCATAGTTTTCTGATTGTAGTTGGTATCATGATTGTAGTTCCAATCCCGAACATAGTTTCCCTCATGGTTATAGTTGCCATAGTTCTAACCTTGGTTTCATTGACCTTGGCGCATATTATCTGAGTTAGAACCTTGGGCGTTGGTTTGGAAACCCCCATATGATCATCAACAAAATAAGCATACTCCTCATAGTAACATTCCTCAATTGGTGGTCATGGAGTTCTAGTAAGGTTGTTTACATCATTCACCTTTTCTGCATTTCCACTCACATGTTTCAATACCAAGCCCACTTCTGTTCGCATTTGAGCCATCTCTTTACGCACATCATTATTTGCTTGATTTGGTGTAGTTTGGACTGCGAACGTGTTCCTTCTAGTATTAGCTTTTTGGAGTGCTCCATACCTTATGATTTTGGGAAATGTTCTGCAATTTTTCAACGATCTCCTCAAAAGTGCACTCACCATATGATCCTCCAGCAATAGTATCTAGCACGACCTTTCCATTGTCATCCTGTCCTCTGTATAAGTACTTCTTCAGTGAGTTATCATCAATGCGGTGATTCGAAACACTTATGATGAACGCAGTGAACCTATCTCATGAACTGTTTACAGACTTGCTAGGTAGTGCTACAAAGTTATTCAGTTTATCCTTGTGATTTAGCTTCTTAGACACCGAAAAGTACTTCTCCATGAACACCTTATGCAATTGGTCCCATGTATGAATCGAATTGTATGGAAGCTCAGCAAACCACACTGAAACACCACTAATTAATGATAGAGGGAATACTTTCAAACCTCTAATATCTATATCCAATTTCGGTCTCCCCACACAAGTCTTATAGATACTTCTCAATTTAGCCAGTGACCATGCGGATCTTCCAAAGCTAGACTAGAAAACAACCCTCGTGTTGTAAGCATTTGCATCAGATTGCTGGTTACCACAAATGTATGCCCTAGGGGTAGAGGAAGAATAATAAGCCCTTCAGATTCAACTATATTATAGTCAACCCGATAGGTATCACGAAGCCTTGGTGGTGGCGGATCCTGCAGCCTTTCTTTATTTTTGAGAAGATTACCACAATGGACCTGATTACCACCAAGAATCTGAGCACCCACATCAACTCCATCACCTAGACCCTCTCCGATTGGATTGTTTAGTACTCTTGGTTATTCATTCTCCTTGAAGTCTTATTCAATTCGAGATCGTAGAGGGTCAAAGGTTAGCCTCGACTCAGTGTACTTGGCATATACTAGATTAGAACTTGTAGAATACAAAAACAAAAGAAAAACGTAAAAATAGGAAATACTTGACTAAAGTTCAATAATGTAGTTAACTTAATCTAAAAGTCTTATTCCCCGGCAGTGGTGCCAATATTTGATACGCTCAAATTACACATCTATTAAAGAAGCATAAGCGATCGTTGTCAAATAAAGAACCCAACATGTAGGTTGGGTTCGATCCCACCAAGAATATGGTTCAAAATTAAACTTAACTCACTATTTTCTCTGTTTAGTCAAACTATTTCAGAGAAAAGGAAACAAGAGGAAGGGGGCATTGTAAGCAAGTAACTGATTGTTGATTAAGTAATAAGTAAGCAAGATTCAAACTTTGTGTTATCAATATGAGAGAGAAACTAGGGTATATGTGTTCCCCATAAGCTCTTAACACAGTAATCCTAATAATAGTAATCATTTCCTAGTATTTAACATGCAAATTTGGTAAATTGGGTATCCCTAACTGATTGGTCCTCCAAATAGAAAATTTCACTATGCACCTTTGTCCGGCTACGAGTGTATGCTTTACAAACCCTTACCTTTTACATGAGATTAGTCATCACATCAATGTATGGTTTACTTTTCACCCTCATGCTAATCAACACTAGACTATTAGATAGCATCCACTAAATCTCTATTGTTTAATCCTTTTCTCACTCATTACCTCCTTGGTCTGGCAAGTAGGAATGAAGCGAGTTCTAATGTTGGCCAGTGTTAAAAATATCTAGAAACGAAAGGACTAACAATAAATGCATAAACACTATTTAAGAATTACTTAATTATTATTCATGCTTTGTTAATTATTCATGGTTCCCACAACCCTAGTTGTGGATTTAGCTACTCATGCTTGATAGTTCACAATTCATAATAAGATAAGAAGAATTTATGAACTTACAAGTAGAATTGATGAAACCCGAAATCTTGAATTGAAATTCAAAGTGAAAATTGTATTAAATAAATTCCAAAAATCAAATTACTAAAGTTTGCAAGTTAATTCCCAAAACACTAAAAACTATAAGTTTACAATAATGTATAACCCCCAAAAATGAGGTTTATAACTCCTATTCATAGAAAACAAGTCCTAAATAAAACAGGAAACAAAATAAGGAAATAAATTATTGGAACGTAGCTTCTGTCTATGGCACGACCTACAGACCGTGGGTTGACCTACGGTCCATAGGTCACCCTCTGTGGTTCAACACGTACAAACATTCATCAAGTACTGGAACCTTCAACTCTCATATAATCGATGACAAATGTGCAGGACTGAATGTGAATCGACCTACAGTCCGTCGACTGCTCCGTAGTTCCACACTTGGTCAAGCTTCCCTGATGTTCCATCTACGATGCATCGCCTACAATTTGTGGACTGGACTACAGTCTGTTGTGGCATTCCTTAGACTAAGTACTAAAACTTCAACCCCAGACTAGGACCTAGGACAACCCATTCACGGTCCGTCGTTGGACCTGCGTTCTATGGGTGGCTCATGGGTGGTCACTTCTGCACTTTTCAGTTTGCATATTCATCAACCGCATCCAAGCCTATTTTCTGCAAAAATTACACACAACACTCTATTCCTAATAATAAAATGGCTCAAGATACACACAAATTCTAAGTGAAACGTATCAAAAATACCGTAAACTCATGATATATCTAAGCCCCCATCTTTTCCCCAATTTAGAAGAAGAATTCCCCAAGTAAATCTAGGGTTTTTTCTAATGTTATGTGCTATGATCCAATAGAATAAATTGTGATTGTTTATCATCGTTTATGATTGTTTATGATGGAAATTACATTATTTTAGTATGACTATCCATGTATTCTTGATTGACCTAAGATTCTAGGGTGAAATTGATATAGTTTGGTTTTATGCCACGAAAGAGGAAATTGAGGGCTTAGATGTGACCTTCTAAGATTGATGAATTCTTTATGAATTGCTTGAGATTAGAACGCCTAGATATGAATTGCTTAAAGGTAAAGATTGTAAACATGAATTGATTATATTAGGGCTTATATGATGAATCATGATTAGTAGTGTTAAGATTGAGTATATATGAAGATATATGATTAGAATTGATTAAGCATGAAGCACGTGGGTAGCATACCTTAAGACGTAAGAATATGATATATTTATGAGAATTATTACTTGAGAGTAAAGCTTGTAGTCATAGATGATGAATTCTAGGGCTTTGAGTGTAAGGCTTGTAATTATGAATGTAAATTGGTAAGGCTTTGATAAACTATAGAGGTTAAAGATTTGAGAGTGAAGCTCATCTGCTTAATGAATGGTGGATAAGATTGTAGTGGAAAGATTTACCCACATGACCTATATTATGAAGGTATGCATGTTATTATGAAATCCCCATATTTCCCAATAATGATCTTGTGATTTGCATTTGTTGATCAAAGAGGAATGTTATAGGCATATGCTTGTAGTGATTGGGTTAGTTGAAATATGTTGATATCCATGTCTAATGCTTAAATTCTAGATGTGTTGATTGAAAGTAAGCTTTGAACCTTGAAAGGACAAGTTGATGAGATTATGCATGTTTTCATGAAATCTATGTAAATGCCATGAGTACACTTCGAGAGTGGAGTGTCTATGATTATGATTATGATATAGTTCTTGTGTTGTTGAAAGAATACTCTCATATACACACTTAGGCATGAATATGATATGATGTGAAAGGTTTTTTCACAATATGATGATTCTAAGGTTGAAAGGTTTTCTCACCTATTGAATCTATATGCAAACATGGACGGTGAAAGGTTATTCTCACACATGATCTCAGAGTTATCCTATGAATTATGTTGGATTAAGGGTCAAGACATTCTTTCATGAATATGAATTAAGTCAAGAATTAATGAGAACTCTGTGGGAAATAATGCTTAGCACCGAGTAGATATTGATATAAGATGGAAGCCCTTACGTTAGTTGAGGCCGGGTTTCTAGAAGCAATCTCTTGAGATGGATGCCCTCACGATAGTAGAGGTCGGGTATCTAGTAGCAATCTCATTATCCCATAAACAATGTTCCCCCAAGGGTTACTTAGCTAATGGATCCACCTAAGCTAAGAGTATGGTTCTACATTAGGCAAGTAGGACAACCCTTTTCGCTGTGGGTAACACCAGATTCCATGGTAAGCTCACATGGTCTATGTCGGTTAAGGTTTATTCCCACAACAAGAATATGAACATGAATAATGAACTAAGGTTACTTCAAGAAAGTATTGTAAGTATGTTTTTATATGAGGACTACTTGTATGATGTATGCCTAGGTTGATTGTTGCTATAGTTGTTTTCCTTGATATGTTTGAATAAAGGTGAATGTTCCCTTGTCTATGAGAAATAAGCTAAGGATGAGATCAAAAGATGATGAATATGAATGAGGGCCTAAATTTGTTTGCTTAATGTGGATGAGATTTATGGGTTTCTATCCATGCATTGCACAATCATGCTTTGAGGTTACTTATGAAGTGTTTCTCTTACATTGTGTTGATCTAGATGCATTGATTATACATATGACTATGTTGTTACATATTATGATTATGATTTATGTTATTTTCTCTTATGTCTATAGCCTATGCCTTATATTGATTGTCTCTTATGATTATGGTATATGTCTTATGTTCAAAAATGCATTTATTATGCATATGTTGATGATTTATGCTAGCCATGATATTTAGTACATTATTGTACTAACGCATACTCTTACCTATATTCTTATCAAATGTAGGGTCCGGTGATATTGACTTCTATCTCCGTGCCTATAGTCTTATCAAATATTTTCAAAATGAATATAAGGGAACTAAGTATTCCCAATTTGTAAATGTTTTACATTAAACAAGAGAGGAAACCTTGATTTCTAAATGAGTTTAGGAGTTTTAGGAGTAGTTTTTGAGCATAATCTCTTTTAAGAGAATCTTTGAGTAATAATCTCAAAGTTGAGGATGAGGAAATGTTTTTAAACATAATAGCATCAGTTATGTTATTGCAGTAGTATTTAGCACCAATATGGGGACGAGTTCAGACAACTCAAAGCCCTTATAAACCATGTATGCCAACATGGTTAAAGGGTCATACTTTTTAGATGATTCGTTATTGCTTTTTAAGCATAGCTCAGTGGATATACTTAGTTGAGGATCCCTTGTTCTCCAGAAACGTATATGACTGTTCTGCTAGCGTGGGCGGGACATTGTATTAGCACATAGCGTATAGTGATGGTTGTCGGTTATAGAATCTCCCAAATAAGACTAAAATAATTATTATTGTATTTTTAAACACATTAAGTTATTATCTACTATTTTAAAATATTTATTTTATAATGCATATTTATTATTGGTTTTATCTTGAACTGAGTTGACTATTTATGAGTTTGACTTTCTTTGAGTATCTTTGAGGATTCTTGAGTTGAGTTGAGTTGAGATGAGGTGAGTATGTTTCTTTATTTTTATCAGTTCAAGCTTATTTCTGTGCTTTAGAGTTTCCCTTGAATGCTCGTACATTCCATGTACTGATACCATTTGGCCTGCATCTTTCATGATGCAGATAGAGGTAACCAGGGTCATCAACAAGCGCTCCGTTGATACCAGTTGTAGTTCTAGAGTTTCTTGGGTGACCCTCCTTGCTTCTAGAGGATTCTCATATTTACTCTCAGTCGTATTAGGATGTCATGTGTCTTATCCCGACTTCCATCATAATTATTAGAGGCTTCATAAAGAGACAGTAGTAGTTGAGAAGTTTTTTTCTCATTTACCTTGTCGATGTTTTAAAGAATGTGAGTTGAGCACTTATGTTCATTTGAGTATACTGAGTAAATTATTTTATTTATGATATTGAATGAGTTGATTTTGTTTTGAGATTTCTTATTGTTGAGTAAGTCTTTCGCTGAGAGTTGAGCCAGGCCAAGGGTTCGCTTGGGGCCCGCAATCATTCTCGAGTGCCGATCACATCTAGAGTATAGGTGATAATGTTCAACTACACTTCATTCAATAGTAAGTGTAGACGATCACAATCTTTACAATCCACCACCTCACCACTATTCATTACAGAGGAGCAAGCGGAGAAGAAGGAAGGAGAGAGATCTTAATCTCTCAAATTTCATTATCCAAGAAATCATTGGGGATTCACAAAGATGATTGCAAAATATTTGAACGATCTTATTCTTGAGGAAAAAATTGGAACACTCACTCAAATTTAATTTCCCAGAAACAAAGTAGGAATGCTTAAGCTTTGAAAATTTCAAATTTCAAATTAGCCCAAAAGTAGCCCAACCTGGAAAAAGAAATGGGAAACCAATAAATCAAAAGAAAGAAAACAAAAAAGGAAAGGTCACAAAGATCTGGACCATTCCCAATAAAATGAACCTTCGTTGACTCCTAGGTGCTCCAATATGGTCGGAAAAATTTGCCTTTTCGATAAAGGTTCAAGTTAGAAAAGAATAAAAGATAGTACAAACACCTCAAATATATAGACATAGATCAAAATTGATCCAAGTTTGGACAAATTTCACCGAAGGCACTGAAAAATCTCAGAAATACCATGAAATGAGGTCATTGGAAGAATTCTTTAACTTAGATTGATTAGTTCTATACCACAAAATAAAGTTATTGAACAAAACTTTCTCCTCTATCGTCATCTTTATGCACTGTTATACTTTGATTTAATTCATCCATGACCTTTTCTGCAGGTTGAAGAGGTTGATATCACTGCATAAAGAGGACATACATGAGTTCTATCTCGGTATAAACAGTCTAATGCAATTACATCCACTCATGAAAGTGTGCGGGTACTGCCATTGCTTTTTTATATTTATTTGTCATCGATGTCTGGTTGTTCTAGTTTGTCTCAATTATGCTTGTGTATTGAAATGCTTGTATTGGATGTTTCTAATTCTAAGATTGGGTATTTGTGTTTTCTATAGGTGTAATATTTCTTTCCCTTTTGGTGGTAAATCTTGGAAATATGAATAAATGATATTTGTTGTGCCTACAAAACGAAAAAAAATTTGGTTAGCTATATAATTTTCAAGAGTGTTGCATTCCCAAAGGATATGCTCCACTCTTGCATAATAGAATTATTCATGGAATATTTCTCGGTGGTTGGTGACTCATTTGATGAATACTTGGTACATTTAGGTGAAGTGCTAAAACATTGTGAAGAGTGCAGTCTTGTGCCCAATTGGGAGAAATGTCACTTTTTGGTAAAAGAGAGTATAGTTCTGGACCATCAAATTTCATGGAAAGGAATAGAAGTTGATAGAGAAAAAGTTGAAGTGATAGAAAATATACCACTACCTATCTCTGTAAAAGGTGTGAAAAGTTTTCTAGGGCACGCAGGATTTTATAGCAGGTTCATCAAGGAATTCTCAAAAATTACACACCCATTGTGAAAACTACTCGAAAATGAGTCAAAGTTTGAGTTTGATGATGCTTGTCTGAGAGCATTTGAGGCGATGAAAGAGAAGTTGACTTTCAAGCCAATCATTAATTCACCATAGCCATTTAAAGATGTGTGATGCGAGTGGGATGGCACTTGGAGTAGTATTAGGGCACAAGCGAGAGAAGATTTTTCATCTTATATACTTTGCGAGCAAAGCTTTGAATGTTGCTAAAAGAACAATAATCTTACTAAACAACAATTGCTTGTTGTAGTCTTCACTTTTGAGAAGCTTAGATTCTATTTTCTTGGCACTAAAGTTATTGTGCATACTAATCACTCGGCATTAAGGTATCTTATGGCAAAGAAGGATGCAAAACCAAGACTGATTAGATGGGTATTATCGCTGCAAGAATTCGACTTTGAAGTGAAAGATAGAAAGGGAATAGAAAACCAAGTGGTTGATAACTTGTCCACATTAGAAGAATAGGCTATGATAAAGTTAACAGATGGAATTGAGATAAATGATGCATACCTCGAAGAACAGGTATTGGCTTGCTTTTTCTGATCTTATCTCTCGGTTCACACAATTCGCAAATTATTTGGCAAGCGATGTGGTGCCTTTGAATTTGTCATTCTACCAATGAAGGAAATTCATGTATGATATGAAGAAGTTTTTTTGTGAAGAGCCTTACTTGTTTGTATATGTGCTGATGGGATTATTCGTCGTTGTGTGCCCGAGGTCGAGATGATGAGTATATTGGAGGCTTGTCATTTGTCTCTTGTTGGTGGACACCATAGTGGTATCTGGACTGCTCATAAAATCTTAAGGTGTAGTTATTACTTGCCTACTATTCACAAAGATGCTCATGATTTCACCAAATCATGTGATTGTTGTCAAAAAGAATGAGGTATTTCAAGGAAGCAAGAACTCCCAATGAATCCCATCATGGTGATTGAGTTATTTGATGTTTGGGGTCTTGACTTCATGGGTCTGTTTGTGAGTTCGAATGGAATGAAGTACATACTTTTAGCGGTTGACTATGTGTCCAAATGGGTAGAAATTGTTGCGCTTTCAAACAATAAAGGTAAGAGTGTCACTGCATCTCTGAAAAGAATAGTTTCTTTAGATTTGGTACTCCAAGGGAGATTATTAGCGATGGAGGTTCTCACTTTTGTAATAGAGTTTTCAAGGCGTTGCTTGAGAAGTATGGTGTTCGTCACAGTGTAGCAACTCCTTATCATCTGCAGTTAAGTGGATAAGTTGAAGTGTCGAATAGAGAGTTTAAGCAGATCCTTGCAAAGATTGTGAATGCAAATAGAACTAATTGGTCAAGAAGGCTTCATGACTCTCTATGGGCCTACTTCACTGCATTTAAGAGTCCCACATGTATGTCCCCTTACCAACTTATACTTGGGAAATCTTGCCATTTGCATAAAGCGATGTAGGCACTGATAAGTCCACGATTTAGACTCATTTAGGGCTTTATATTAATAGATTTAGTTTCCTCAAATGCATATTTTGTGCCAATAACTGATGTAAATCCTTGATTTTCAGGTATTTGGATTGAGGAACAGAGCATGGACACCAATGAGCAAAAAGGAACAAGGCAGCTGAAAGAACGAAGAAAAGAAGCCCTGATAATTGCCTAACCCATTGGGTGAGTCACCGAATGGCCATGATCTCTCCTAAAGTTTTGGTCCTTCGCAGCATATTTTTGACGACTATAAATACATTTTTAAATTCTTAGTTTAGGATGAGTTTATATTTTAGATCAGTTTTCATTTTTGAGGATCAGTTTTTAAGTTTAGAGCTTAGAATTGAGAGTATTAAGACAATGTTTTTCCTTAGCTTTGAAGATTTGAAGATTTGAAGATTTGAAGATTTCCATTTTTGAGAAATTGGAAGTGGGTCTTTGAGATTCTTCAACCTTGACCTTTGTAAAGATGAAATTAATCTTACCCAGTTGATGGAAACACAATTTGGTAACGATTTTTATCTTTTTATGATGTCTACCTAAAACCCCAATTCTTAGGGTGTGATTATGTGATTATGGGTTGATTTAGCTGCTAGGCATTGCTAATTGATAGTTTAAATGATGTTTAAAAGTGATTTCATTCAGTAATTGTGGCTTAATCTAAAGGGTTGTAGTTGTAAATTGATATACCGTGAGTTTACGGTATTTCTAATACATTTCACTTACAAGTTGTATGTGTCTAGGGCCTTTTTGTATTGATTTTTATGTATTTTATTATGTTTTTGCAGGAAAGATGTTCAGGGCGTAAAAGTATGGAGACAAGCCGAGCTAAATGCAGAACAAGGGCTTTCATGGAGACTATCTACGGACCGTAGGTCCATTGACGATCCGTAGATTATGGCCGTAGATCAGCAGCCAAGGGATAAATGACAAATCAGGGAAATCTGACCAAGTGTGGAACCACGGAGGAAATTGACGGTCCGTAGATTGGTCTACGGACCGTACTACTCAAACCGTAGGAGACTACGAGGGTTACAGTACCTGAGTTTTGAAGATTCTAAGTATGGAGCTACGGAGGGGATTGACGAACTGTAGATCAAGGAGGTAATCAACAAGAAAAGAATTATCAACATAGATTTAGTGTGATACTATCTAATAGACTAGTGTCGATTGGTGCGAAGTAATACTAAGTCAAACATCGATTATGATGTCTAATATGAGGTAAAGGTAAGGGTTAGTAAATTATACACACGTAGCCGGATCAAGGTGCGGGGTGAAATTCTCTAGATGCCGGATCAAGGATTTAGAGATACCTAACTTTATCACTTTGCATGTAATACACTAGGAAAGGATTCTTTGTTACTAGGATTATTGCGTTATGAGCTTGTGGGGAACACGTATGCCCTAGTTATTTCTCTCATCTTGATAACAACCAAAAATTGAGTTTAGTTTGATTGCGATTACTTGATTTGAATTCTTATTATTTATTTCATATAAACAACCCCCCTTTTTTATTACTTGTTTCTGGAAGTTCTTTGACTAATTGAATATAATTGTCGGTTAAAGTAAAATCTAAACCATTTTTCCTTGTAGGATCGACCCCAACCTACAATTTGGGTCCTCTACTTGATAACGATCGCTTATACTTCTGTAGGGAAGTGTAATTTGAGCGTATCATAAATGCAACTCTACCTTCGTGTTTCTGGCTTGCGAGAGAGAGAGGTTTTAAAACCAAGTTGTGGGTATTGGGTTGTCATGGGTTCAGCTCGAGAGAGTGAATCCTAAACCCGTTTCCACACATTCAGCTCGAGAGAGTGAATGGATTAAAGCATAGGCTGTTCTTAATTGATGTTTATTGGTGTTCGAGAGAAGCCAATTTGATTCGGGGTAAATTGTTTGAGAGAAAGTTTATCCCCACCAAAGTCTAGCTTATTCACTGATTTACAGCTATTTACTATCAGTTGCAATTACCCATTTGTATACCTTAGTCTATAATCCAATCACATCCCAAGAACACGTCTCTTTACATGTTCCTTAGTGCTATTTGCTGCTATTGTTGATAATTGCAATAAAAAAAAACCTGTTTATTGACACTTGTGTCACTCTTTAATTTGAAATATGCTTTTATTCATAAATGTATTTACCTATGATTGACTTGAACATACTTTTATTTGGCTCTTGAATTTTAAGCACATACCACTCCCTATGGGATTCGACCCCAACTCACTTAGTTGGGTTATATTACTGACTAACGATCGTTGGCACTTAGAATTGGAAGAAGTGTCTAGATACGTGAAATCAAAATGGCGCCGCTGTCGGGGAGTGGTGTTGTTTAAGATTCTTTAGTTAAGTTGAATTTTGTTCTTGTTAGTTATAGTTGAACTTACTTCTCTTTAGTTTTGGTTTTTGAGTTGCTGTTTTAGCAGAGAATTCGAGCATATTTGGTAGCAACAGTGACCCAATGGATCACCCTCGTTTGAGATTGATGATTTTTAGGGATAACATCCTAAATTTCAAGCAATTGGAGGGTGAAGCCATTTATGAGTTGTGGCAAAGATTTAAGGCCCTATTGCATTAGTGCCCAACTCATAGAATTCTGGATAAGATGCTTCTGGAATGCTTCTACCGGGGTCTTATCCCCGAAAATAGAATAATGGCCGACCAAATCTATCCAGGTGGTCTTATCCAGCTACCTTATGCTAAAGCAGCCCAACTCCTTGATAACATGGGCAAGACCAAAAAAGAGAAAGAAAAAGACCAAGAATTGGCCACACTGTTAACCTAGCTGGATGTTTTGGCCAAGAAAGTCATGGAATTAGAGGTAGTATCCAAGAGGAAGGACATGTACATTCCCCCTCATGAGCGTCGAAGGACGAAGAAGCAAGAGAGTGGGCAATTGAAGAGGTCCTCTCACTCATCCTACACAAATTCACGGAGCATGACCGAGATAAAAGAGAATGTCTTAATGCTAAATCAGTTGACAACCTCTCATTCCATGTTCATTTAGCTACTACAGTCCCAAATGGACCAAGTGTTGTCTTGTCTCTACCCAGAGCCAAAAGAAGGGTTGCCTTACGAAAATGAGGCAAACCCCACCAATGGAATTTAAGTGGAGACTTGAGTCGTGCCACGACGTTAACTAAGGCACTTCTTAGGAGGCAACCCAAGTGTTTATCGCTTTATTTTTGTTTAAGAAATAATGGTGTGTTGATTGTGCGGGTTAAAGTGTAGAAAGTGTTAGAAAGGTAGAGATTGGTGAGCTAAAAGCCTAGTCGGTGCATCGTCAAAGAGGTCGGCAAGCCAGACTTGGACCGTCGTTGGACTCAAGACAATATTAAATTAAAGTCTGTAAAACTCGGCGAGGCCAGAAGTAGCTTGGCGAATCACCGACTAGGTCGTCAATCACAACTTAGTCCTCCGTTTGGATCCCCACATTAACTGGATGTTCAGTAAAACTCAGCGAGGTAAGTGCCCACTCAGCGTGTTACCGAGTGGGTCGACAAGAAAAATTAATGTCGCCGAATGGGCTAAAACTGGACGGTTTTTAAAGGCAATGGTGTAAACTTTCAAACTCTTTAACTTTCCCTCACTTTTGAACTTCCAAAACTCACTCCCTCACTTAAGTATTCCATATTTTTGTGTTTTTATCATATTTGAGTCGACGGATTTGTGTCCGGAGTGGATTACTTTGCCCCTAGCATTTCAAAATATTTAATCAGCATCTAAGGTTGATTTTTCGAACCCCAAGTTTATTTTTAGCGATTTTGTACTCATTTGTAATGACTTTGTCTTAGTGATGTGTGTTGGGCCTCTCTGATCATAATTGTATTTGTGTATTTGTGTGTGCCTTTGTTAATTTGATCATTTACCCGTATTGCCTTTATTATTGAATTCCCGTGATTTTGTGCCTTAAAATTTGTGGGGTTGTGCTTGCATGTTGTTGGGTCTAGTTGGGTGACGTCTAAGTAGCCCGTATTTGTGTCAAATGACGTATTTTTCCCAATGATGGAGCGGTTAATGTCATTCTTAAGGGCAAAAATCGTCAAATGACCAAATCTGGCCAAATCAGGAGAAATCTGAGTATCCCGAGGGCATGGTAGTAATTGGTCCTAGTTTAATTGTAGAAGTGCATGTTTTGATTTTGTTTGCGGGGGCTACAGGGTTGAATTTGGGAAGATGGTTTAAAACTAGGCACGTTGGGTCGTTTGGCGAGCTAGGTCGAGCTCACCGAACCACTCAACGGTTCATCGAAGTTCCCCATATCGCCTTTAATTTCATGCTAAATGTGAAGTTTGGTTCTGTAACTTTCGGTGAGAAGCCTGAGGTCGCCAAATGCACTAGCAACCCAACGAAAGTCATTCATTTGCCTGCGCCCCTGACCCTTAATTGCACTGTAACTTTGGTGAGCTAATCCTTGCTCGCCGAAAGTCATTCCTATTGCCGACAAGCCAAATTTTTCTGAGATTTTTTAGCCAATCCTTTCGGCGAGCCCGATCTAGCTCACCAAAGAGATTTGGCGACTAGCCAACCGATTTAGTGAGTCTGTCTGCAACTATTCTTCTGTGCATCTAGTTGAATTATTTCTAACTTGTCCTGATGTTTTGCATATATGGTAAGGAAAAACATTGGCATGCCACCCCAAAAATAAGCACGGGGTATCACAATCAATGAAGGGAGGTCAAATCCTCCCAAAAAGGGAAGGCAAAAACCTCCAACTAGAGGTCAGAGCAGAGACAAAAGGCCCACAGTTGATGGATGCTGACTCCTGAGCTATTTTATCTAAGCCTGAGGATGACCAGCCTTTACAGTCCCAGCAGGTTGAGATCCGTGCTAGATCTCACCCTGACTTAGCTAGAGTCTCTCCATTATCCACACCAGCAGATTCAGTGCCAGCTCTGGCACCTCTTGTGGCTCCAATGCCACCAGTAGCTCCTCCTCCCGGACTCCTAAATAGATTAAGAGTTGACGGGATGTGAACTATCCATGAGGAGAAGTTATTATCTACAGAGGGCCTTGAGGGCAGGTACTCCACAGTGAGGGACACCCTCCACTTCCACCGGTTTGAGCAGTTTAGCATTTCCCAAGGCTCCTATATTCCTTCATGGGTTCGAGAGTTCTATACAACGTATGGTGACTTGGTCCCGAAGAGAAAGAAGAAGGCTAGAGAGATCAGACCGGTTAAGTTGGTCATGGTCCAAGGAAAGGAAGTCGAGTGTTGTAGCGAGTACATTAATACCGTACTTGACAGTGGGTATGACTTTAACTACCCCAACCTGGCTACCAGTACAGCATCATTGGATGAGCTCAAGGGCTAGATGGCACCCCTTATCTCAGACACCACCCCGAGGTGGATAGAGGCAAGAGTCCCAATCGAGAAGAGGGACTTAAGTGTAGATGCACGTTATTGGTTTGGATTCATCAAGAACTCTATTATGCCTTCCCAGAATGAGCCCGTTCTCCAGCATCCTAAGGCGGCCTGCCTTGGGTCGATTATTTCTAGAAAGAGCATTGACATGGGGCTTATTATTGAGCAAGAGATGGTCATGAGGGCCAAGCAGAGGTAGACCTCACTTCCATTCCTAGTCTTGATCACGGAGTTATGCCGGCATGCTGGAGTACCCCGGGATGATACGAGAGATATTAAGGTTACCCCTTCATCCTCCACTGACATCTAGCGTATTAAGGTTGAGTACACATGAGAGGAGGCCAACAGGAGGAGAGCAGATCTGGTGGATACATCCCTAGAGGTGGACATTCATTTGATACCTGCAAAGGCATCTTTATCTACTCCGACCCCCTGACCTTCAGGTACATCTTCTCCGACTTCTTCTTCTTCACAGGCTCCAGGTGCTTCCACCTCCTCCCAGCCTACCAAGATTACTCAGGCTATGATCTTGAAGATGGGGCACTTACCACAGTCGGCTGATGTGAGGGCTACTATATTAGAGGTTGTTTTCCCATGGATGATTGAAAGCACCCTTCTTGCTATACTGACCCTCCTCCATACTTCTATTGACACTCTCACTACGAGAGTTGAGGATTGTGAGAGCAAATAAAGGGAGACCTCCGAGGTTACGGCTTTGAAAGCTGAAGTAGCAGCTCTGAGGAAAGATGTAGACTATCTAAAGTCTACTTACTTCACTTCACTACTGGAGGCAGTGGATGATGTGGACCCCCCTAAGACTTTGGAGATTCCTCCGGCTACCACTGGATATGTATATAGGGAGAGCACAGCAGCTAATAAGTCAGAGCCGGAGACCGATGAGGAGCAGATAGAAGTGCATGATGTTGAGGTTTATGATGATCTGGCTAACCTGAAGGATGCTATGTTTGAATGGCATGCTAGAACTCTTTGAGACACACCACCATGGGTGGGTCCAGTGGAGTTGGTACTTCTCAGGTAACTCCGGGCACTGATGCCTAGATTCAGAGCACTACACTAGGCATTGATGCCCAGATAGATGGAGTGACTGAGTTGACAGGATCCCTTTTTACCTCTCTCTCTGTCTTACTTTTGACTTTTGGATATTTTATTTCTTGCATTTGAGGACAAATAGCTTTTGTTTGTGGTGGAGTGAGACCCACCTTTTGTGATTATTGCTTTGTTCGTACATTGGGATTTTGTTGTATATATTGTGTTTTGGCACTGTTATTGTAGATGATTGAGCTTGTGGCTCCTTGCGTTAATTGTAAATGATTTTTGGACCCTTCCAAAATAATGTGTTCCACCTCTTATTTGTGTTTAAATGTGGTTTTTCTCTTGCAAATTTGAGTATCGGTCTTGATCAAAATTGATGATTGAATAGTGCTCATAATCGAACAAATATGAATGTGCATCTATGATGAGGCCAAATGAAGTTGCATAGACAATATGTGAACTGTTCACATCTCGTTGTGATTAGCCAAGTATCAAATTGAGTCTCTTGTGATGAACATTGCACACTAGCGAAAGTGTGGAGTCTTGTTTGGCATTGGTGTCAATGCCTTTTGTGTGATGAGCTTACTTTGAACCATGTGTGATGACACCTAGAATTTCCCCGTTGGCCCGGTTGACTAAGTGATGCTAGCTCTTGAGATGATCTTAGGAAACTTTGAGGAGTGTGAAACAGTTTGACATTATACCTCTTTTGTGGCCTACCTTGTGAGTGTGTGAACCTCACTTGAACACCCTTTGAGCCTTAACATTTTCTTGGAAGAAACTTGATGAAATTGTGATCTTTCTTTATCCATTACCCATAATTCTCATGATTTGTGATTTGTTTGAATAGCCAACTTAGGCAAATCAACTTAGCCTAAGTGGGGGTGTGGTGAAAAAGAGAAGGTAAATCAAGAAGTGCAAGGAAGTCCCCTTTGAGCCATGGTTTTGAGAAAGATGGAACCCCTCTATATAAAAAAAAAAAAAAAAAAAAACAAGAAAAAAAATGAAAAAGAAAAAGAAAAAGAATAAAAAAATTGCAGAATAAAGTTATGAAATTGCAAAAAGAAATGAGGTGTCCAACAATCCATGGAAGATGAATAATGGGGTGACTTGTAAGCACGAATGAGAATGATAAAAAAAAAGGAAAGAAAGTGTTGTTCACACCACAGTTCATGAGGATTACAGCCATTAAGCATGAATGACCATACATTTGTACTAAGCCCTGTTACAAGCCTTGAAAAGACCTTTTTTATCTTAAGTGGGCTGATACAATTGTTGGTTGGAAAATAAGGGCAAACCTATGGGTGAAATGATGCATTGTGTTCATCTTTGTGAGTGTGAGCGTTGCATATGATTCCGGAGCTTTAAAACTGTTGAACCATTGTGTGTGAATATCGAATCATCCTTTGTGTGAGGGCATTTGAACACCTTTGTTAAGCTTGAACTTGCATTTGAATAAAGTATTGTGAGCTTGAGATTCTTTGGTAATTGTGAGTCACAACTTGAATCTTTGAGTGCACAATTGATCCTTACATGAGTAAATTGAGTCGTTTTGTGTGCATTTATGATTGAGCCTTGTGTAGCACTATTTAAGACATCCTTTTTGAGCTGTTGAACATTAGTTTTACTTGAGGACAGGCAAAAGTTTAAGTTGGGGGTGTTGATGAGCCCATGATTTGGACTCATTTAGTGCTTTATATTAATAGATTTAGTGTCCTCAAAAGCATATTTTCTGCCAATAACTGATGTAAATCCTTGATTTTTAGGTATTTGGATTAAGGAACAAAGCATGGACACTAATAAGCAAAAAGGAACAAGGCAGCTGAAAGAACTAAGAAAAGAAGGCTTGATGATCGCCTAACCCATTAGGTGAGTCACCGAATGGCCATGATCTCGCCTAAAGTTCCAGTGTGACAAGCCCTGAAGGAGAAAATCAAGTCTGTGATAAAAAGAAGCAGATGGCATGTCGCCAAACAGTTCCGCGATGCAGTGCTAGATCGCCCAAAGATATAGAACTTGAAGATGTTGAAGGCCAAAGCAAAAAGGCAATGGAATTGACCAAAGGGTGGATCGCCGATTGGATCAGCGATCCCGACTTATTGCGTCGAATGGTCCTTCGTAGCATATTTTTGGTGAGTATACATACATTTTTAAATTATTAGTTTAGGATGAGTTTTCATTTTAGAATATCAGTTTTCATTTTATCAGTTTTTAAGTTTAGAGCTCAGAACTGAGAGTATTGAGACAATATTTTTCCTTAGCTTTGAAGATTTCTATTTTTGATAAATTGGAAGTGGGTCTTTGAGATTCGTCAACCTTGACCTTTGTAAAGACGAAATTAATCTTACCCAGTTGATGGAAGCACAATTTGGTAACGATTTTTATCTTTTTATGATGTCTAGATAAAACCCCAATTCATGAGGTATGATTATGTGATTAAGGGTTGATTTAGCTATTGGGTATTGCTAATTGAGAGTTTAAATGTTGTTTAAAAGTGATTTCATTATGTAATTGTGGCTTAATCTAAAGGGTTGTCGTTCCAAATGGAACTCTATCTTCGTGTTTTTGGTGTGCTCGAGGGAGAGGTTTTAAAACCAAGATTACTGAATTGATGGTCTGTGGGTATTGGGTTGTCATGGTTTCAGATCGATAGAGTGAATCCTAAACCCTTTTCTACACATTCAGCTCGAGAGAGTGAATGGACTAAAGAATAGGTAGTTCTTAATTGTTGCTTATAGGTGTTCTAGAGAAACCAATTTGATTTGGGGTAAATTGTTCGAAAGAAAGTTTATCCTAACTGAAGTCTAGTTTATTCACTATTTACAACTATTTACTATCAGTTGCAATCACCCATTTGTCTACCTTAGCATATAATCCAATCACATCCCAAGAACACGTCTCTTTACTTGTTCCTTAGTGTTTTTTGCTGTTGTAGTTGATAATTGCAATCAAAAAACCCCTGTTAATTTGACACTTGTGTCACTCTTTAATTTGAAATATGCTTTTATTCGTAAATGTCTTTACCTATGATTAACTTGAACATATTTGTATTTGGCTCTTGAATCTTAAGCACATACCACTCCCTATGGGATTCGACCCCAACTCACTTAGTTGGGTTATATTACTGACTAACGATCGTTGGCACTTAGAATTGGAAGAAGTGTCTAGATACGTGAAATCAGGCACTCAAGAAGCTGAATTTGGATTGGGTGTTGCATCAAGTCAGAGATTGAATGAGATAAATGAGCTCGATGGGTTTCGCCTAAAAGCATATGGAAGTTCAACCTTGTATAAGGAGAAGATGAAGAAGTTCCATGATCAGAACATTGATAAACTTGAGTTTATTCCCGGTGATTTGGTACTCTTATTCAATTATAGGTTGCTCTTGTTTCCTAGCATGATCAAGTCCAACTGGACCGAGCCATTCAAAGTGATACAAGTATTTCCACTCAGAGAGGTTGAACTTGAGAAAAATGATGGAAGGGAGTTTAAGGTGAATGGTCAAAGGATCAAGATCTACTCGGGGAACTCTGAGGAAGTCAAAGAAGTCATAGAGGAATGAGGTCTTGATTAAGTCTAAGTAATCAAAGTATGTGCGTCATTTCGCGACTTTAAATCAAGCACTACTTGGGAGGTAACCCAAGATATAAAATCTAGCCAATTTTAGTAGTTTTTAGTGATTTTTTTTTTATGAATTTTTAGTAATTTCTATTGACTTTTGTTTGTTTTTTAGTCTTAGTGTTTTATAGATTAGGGTAGAATAAGGTCTGTGTCCAAAAAGAGTCCAGAAAATATAAAAAGGTAGTCAGAATGTTTGCTACGTGCACATGAAAGAAAATGAGAATATGCAGAAATTTGCTAGTGCAAGGGTCTACGGTTCCCACAGACACTCCGTCGTTTAGTCGACAAACCATAGATGGCATCTATAGATCCCAGGTATGTTTTCTAAAAAGACTCCACCAAGTGTTAAGGAAACCACAAACCCATCCACGGGTGTTGTTTCACCAACGGACCGTTCACGGGGTTTCGTGGGTCCAAGTTAGGGTTAGTTAGTCAACCCGACTAAGACCCAAATTTAATAAAACACTTCAATTTTAAATCACCCCCCATTTCCCTCTTATTTCCCAACCGATACAAATGGTTAATCTCTCAAAATTGCCACATCTTCACATCCATACACACCAATCAAACTCCCCCACTACACCCATATATATACCATATCTGACATTTTCTTCCTATTTTCCATTTTATTTTCTCCATATTTCTATCTTCTTCCACTACCAAAAGAAATGGTTTCGGGTTCAGTGTCAATACATGTTTGGAGTTTGAAAGAACCAATAGGAACTCACTCACGCTGGTTTGCACTATTTGTAAGGTAATTGATTTCGAACTTGAACTATTTGATTCATAGTCGAAATCATAAAGTTGTTACTTGACCTTGGGAATGAATGACTTGTTGAAATTGATTTGTATAGTTCTAATGTACTCTTGAAATGATGGTTAGTGAGTGTTGATTGATTACGTTGATGAAAGCATCTGATTACTATGTTCTAGTTGAGTTCTTGACCTAAGGTTTCGAGTTAGTTTTGTTCGTATGTGATTAATTTCAATGTTTGAACCCTAGGGACAATAGAATACCATAAAAATATGTTGAAATACATGTTCTTAAAGTATTTGTTAATTGAAATCATACAAGTATGTTGTGGGTTGAAAATTATGAATTTTTAATCTATTACCAGTACTAGTCGATGAATACAACCTACGAGCCATGGGGCAACCTACGGACCGTGGGTCTGGTCCCGTTGGTCAAATGCACAACTCAGCAACCTAAGTTGTGAACTACGGTTCATCTTACAGTCCGTCATTCAATCAACGGACCATTCTAGTAAACCGTTCTTCCAACTTCAGAAGCCTGAAATTTTACTTCCTGGCCTATGGTGGGCATCGGCAGTCTGTCACTCACTCAATGTCCTGTAGGTACTAATCGTCGATCCCAAAAACAGTCATTGTCCAGAAAATTTTCTAAGTCCCGAAATTTGTTTTACTTTTTTTTGTTGGTTTGTTTTGAGTATGTTGAATACTAACGAGTCTCTTACAGGTGATTTGGTGCCAAAGAAAGTTAACACTTACAACAGACAAGGAAAGTCTAAGTCTATGGCACCCTCACCCAGATTTATTGATGAATCAAGTGGGTTGGAGTATGTACCTGAACATACTAGAGACTCCCTATAACACCCAGGACCACCAAGAAGAAATCAAAATAGGTCTTCTCACCGGATTAGGAAGAGGGCCCCAAGCATGACCATTCCCCCAGTCTGAGGAGGGGTCCCAGATAATGAGAACAGGGAGTCACAGTCCGACTCTAGTTCTGATTCAGTGGCCGCCTCGACGTCTGATGCCACAAGCGTGGGAATGGCCCATGATTTTCCCGATACTCGTATGAGCCAGTTCTCTTGACCACAGATCCTAATAGGTAGTGCATCCCCGGGATGTACCAAATATATAAAGATGGGTTGTATGTAAATGAGCCTGAAAAGTTTGCCCGAACCATCACCGAGGAGAGATGGGTACTTACTAGTAGCCTCTACATGGTGCCACAGATTGATAAGTTGTCCACCCAGCACAGGTGCAAGTGGATGGCAGCAAATCCAGGCAAGTATAGCTTAAAGATGGTTAGGGAGTTCCATGCTTCCTATGCAGTGACTGTGGAGAATAACATGCCACCACGAGCTAAGCCATTAGTTCAACCACCTCTGCTGACTACATTGTTATGGGATGTCCCTGTTGACTTATCAAAGACTACCATCCGCCGTTTTATTTATGGCTTGACACATATTCAGTCGATTAATACAACTAAGTACGACTAAAGAATAGGGATTATGCAGAGCAGGGCCATTATGAAGGACTCCAAGAAGGGCGAGTCCCTACTATGATGGATGACCCACCACATTGGTAAGGATGAAGAGAGCACCAACTGGGTGTGTGATATGACATTGCCTATCCAAAAGGAAACCTTAAGCTTTGCAGCTAAGTTTTTCTAGTCAATCACACATACTAGGTTGTCCCCAACACAGGCGGACAACGTTGTGACTTGGGATCGAGCGGTGATGCTTGCATCTCTTATGGCAGGCCTAGAGATTGATTTCTCCCAAATTATCATCGTGGAGATACATGAGAGGGTGTTCTCTGCCTCATTTATCAGTTTTGTAGAGAAGCTACAGTGCCGGTGTGGCATTGTGACAAGCTGGCGGAAGTGATCAAGACAGTCGTCGTGGGCCTCACTAAAGATGATGCAAACCCTACGGCTCCAAGGAGAGATATACAGGTTGAGTTGCCGTCTATGGGTGGTGATACTGAGGTTGAGGATGAGCAGGTTGTTGATGAGTCTGTTCCTTCCACTACTGTGGATCCTAATGTGCATGCACCCCCCCCCCATCGACTTTATCTGGCACGTAGCAAGCACACCTCGTGCTCCTACCCCTTCTGGGTTTGTTAAGATGCCCATTACTCAAGTTCTGAAGTTGGAGACTTAGATGGCTACTCTTCTATAACATATTCAACCTTGTATGAGGAAGTCTGTTGAGGAGTCAGAGGCTCGGATGGAGGTGGTAGTTGATACGAAGATCCAAGCGGTGCATCGAAGGATCAATGTATTTCAGCTTAGGGTGATACAGAGGCCTCAACCTAGTGCCACAGTTTACATGACTACTTTTCAGTCGGAGTTAGCTAAACTCCAGGCTGACATTGATGCTTTAGATGCTCCAGAGGTGGCTTCCCCAGCACTTGCCTAGAAGAGGATGTCAGTGACACATTGACCCTTATCGTGTTGCTGAAAAGTGTACACGCACTTCTAGGACCACTACTGATTCAGAAGAGGAGAGACGGGCTAGAAAAAAAAAAGTAGCAGCTTGCAACATCCCACCAGCAGTCTATTCTTGATGAGGAGTTGAGGTAGTAAAGAGATATGGAGTTGGTTGTGGGGCATCTAGATCAAGGAGAACTAATATTGGTGTTCCCACTAGTAGTGATGTCGTTACTGAGGGTATCACTCTTGTTGATCCAGTGGGTTCCGGGAAACCATACCCACCCACTTCTTGATTTGGCTTCGGCGCTGATGTGTCGTAGGTTTGTCTCACCCAATGTATTGTATTTTGTTTTTGTGCATTGAGGACATTGCACCATATTTTCTGTGAGGATGGGGTGAATGGATTTTGAGTGTTAGGGTGAAGTTCGAGTAACCCAAACTCACAATCCTTCCTTAGGGTTTTCTTTCCTGTGTTCTTTTTTCCCCAAGAAACTATTTAAATTTTGTTGAACTAGCATGTTTAGGATAGTAAAAGTACAGGGGTAGAATAAAATGAAAGCATGATGGCATAAGAGCATGAAAATTGGCACCACTCCTAAATATTTATATGTGTTATATTTGTGGCTTGATGAGTTAAATGTGTTGGATTTTTATATGACATGATAGGAAATCAATATGACAGCATAAATTAAGTTATAACTTGAACCAAATGCATTAATGTTTTGATAGTGGAACAATGTGCCAAGTGTTGTGAGGTTGTTTGTACATTCATATAGTGTGTACCAATCTAGAACTTGCCCCATTAGTCTTGTTAAAATGATTTAGACTGGAAATTGGAAAATGATCATAGGCCATTGTTGATAATGAGTCCATTTAAGCCTTAAAGCAACTAGCGACAAGAAATAAATGCTCTATTTGATCCAAATGTTTGAGCCTAACAAATACCAGTTCTTTCAATACACCCAACTCGCCTTCCCTAAAATTTTGTTTGGCCCTGGTCCCTCTTTGGACATTATACACCTCAACTCAGGCTAAAAACCTAAGTCAAGGGTGGCTACTTCAGAAAGTTACCTTAATCTTGTCCCTGGTCCTCCCTAGGACACCGTGTACCTCAACTCATAGAAAATACATAAATTGAGGGTGGCTATGGTGAAGGAAAACTAAAAAAGGGGTATTAAAAGAGTTGTTTGTAGAAAAAAGAATGAGCAAAAGTGTAGTGAATGGTGTGACTGGATCAAAAAGAAACAAAAGAATGATAATTATTGAATAAAAAGATGAAAAAAAATATGAAACAAGCAAGAATGTAAGTCAAAGTCACACCCGCGCTTAAATAAGGTATAAGGAAAAGAGCAAAAAACAAGACGAAATTAAATTGGTTGTGAAAGAGGTAAATTAGCCAATGTAATGTCAATGAGAGATGAAAAGTCGCTAAAGATCCAAATGTATCACACCTCACCTTGAGCCTATGTTACAAGCTAAGAAAGTCTTATGGTGATCCTAAGTAACTAGTTTGAAAAGTCAAAGCGGAGAAATTAATGGAAAGCCTATGTTATTGAGCACTAACTGTATTTGAATTCACTTCTGAATATGAGTGTATAATGAGTCCCTAGCTAAAACATCAAATTTTGTATAAAAGGGGATTTATTTGTGGTAAGGCCACAAGTTATATTGTTGAATAATTGGTATCTTGGTGATTGTGGTTTGTGTATGTGATGATGTATGTTGGTATGTCTATGTCATGTTTTGATCTACATGAGTTAGCTTGTCGAGTCTAAATGAGAAGATTTGCAATGTGCTACAAGTAGTTTAAGAAGGTAATTTACAAGAAAATGCCATGTGATTTCTTAAGTTTGTGTGTTGCTTCTGCATAAGTGTCATTTAGAGTTTGTTGTGTCGCTTGAGGACAAGCAACGATTTTAAGTTGAGGGTGTTGATGTACCAGAGTTTACGTTATTTTTGATGCATTAAATGTGGAGTTTTGCATGAGTCTTAGACATTTTGTTATTAGATGTGATGGTATTTTAGTTTCATCTTGCAGAAAATAGGTTTGGAGCAATTAGTATTGAATATGACTAAAGCAGCAGGATTTTGGCAACAGACGAGCCAACCAACGAGCAATCGTTCACTTGACTAGTCATAGATGGAGGCTTGGCTCATGAGTTCAAGGAAGTATGACTAAGTGTGGAACCATAGAAGTTACTGACAAGTCATGAGTCCATTGACGTACCGTTGTTAATGGGTCATTGATGACTTCAAAGAAAATGAGTTTCGGTACTTAAACAACGAGTGTACCATACAGACCGTGCTTAGACCTACGGTTTGTAGGTCATGACCGTCGATTTACATCCACATAATTTTGGACAATTGTTGAGAAACGAGGGAACACCACGGGCTATCATTCCATCAACGAACCATTAGTGGCCAGCTGTCGACGAATCTGCCCAAACCGGAATTCCCTAAATTTCCTTTTCCTCCTTGGTTTAGGATTTAATTTTTATAAATATTAGTTGTAATTTTCATTTTTGGGTTGTTAGACCTTTCGGGAGACTTTGATTTTAGCTTTGAGAATTATTTTGCGAACACTTTCGACATTTAATTTTTAAAGTTGGTTTATGCAATTTGCGTTTGTTCTTCAATTCAAAATTTTGGATTTCATCTATTCTAATTGTATGTTCGTGCCTTATATTTCAAACCCTAAAATGAATTGTGATTATTCGTGCATGAATAGCTAAATCCACAACTAGGATTGTGGAAACCATGAGTACTTAATAATGTAAAAGTGATAATTTACTAATTCTAAACTAGTGTTTATGCTTGTATTGTTAATCTCTTCGTTTTGAATGCATTTTAATAGTGCGCAATGTTAGAACTCACTGCATTCCTACTTGCCTAATCAAGGAAGTAATGAATCATAATGGAATTAAATAACGGAGATTTAGACGTGATAATCCGCTATCTAATAGCTTGACCCACCTACCATGAGGGCTAATCTGGGGTAAGGGTAAGGGTTAGTAAAGCAACACCTTAGACTGATCAAGTTGCATGGTGAAATTCCCCACTTGGACGATCAATCACTTAGGAGATATCTAACTTACCAACTTTGCATGTTAACATTAGGAAAGAGTTACTATTATTAGGAATATTTAGTTAAGAGCTTATGGGAAACATATATGCCCTAGTTCTCGTCTCATATTGATATTTCAAACTGCAAATCTTGTTTACTTGTTACTTGTCACTAAAAAGCAAAAATTGTTACTTCATTTACAAATCCCCCCTTTTACGGAAATAATTCGACGAAAACTATAATTAACCATAAATTAGCCTAAGTTTAGATCATATTCCTCGTGGGATAGACCCTAACCTAAAGTTAGGTTCTTTATTTTACAACGTATCACAGACATAGAAGTGAGACTTGCCTCATAGACTATTCCCAAGAGAGAAAAATTTTAAGTATCATAGGTCTATAATTCAAGGTAGTGAGGATATCAATGATGATGTCACACATCACATTAGAATGACATGAATGAAATATAGGCTTGTCTCTAGAGCCTTTCACTCCAAAAGAATTTCAAACAATACCACTCCCCGGCAGTGGCGCCATTTTGATTAACGTTTCAAGGACACTTCATCCAATTCTAAGCATCAATGATCATTAGTCAGTACATAACCCAACTAAATAAGTTGGGGTCGAATCCTACAAGGAGCGGTACGTGTATAATATTCAATTGGGAAGTATGGACATGTTCAAATCAGTCATAGGAATAAAAGCTATCGCATAAAAACATCATTCAAATCAGGGGGTGACACAAATGTCAAATGGGGGTTTTGGTTTTGATTATCAACTTCAAACGGTGGCAAACAATACGAAATAACAATAATGAGATGGGTTCTTGGGATGTGATTCAATTATAAGCTAATATAGACAAATGGGTAATTGTAACTATTAGTAAATAGCTAGATACTAGTGAGTACGCTACACTATAGAGAAGGTAAACTTTCTCTCGAACAATTTACCCCGAATAACTTGATTTCTCTCGAACATCAACAAGCATGTTGATGTTTGTGTAATCAAGACACAACTTCTGATGCAAGTGTCTATGATCGTACAATAGTTTAGTAACCCAACTAAGGGTTGGGATTGTTCCCAAGGGAGTGGTTTTGAGAATTAATAGAAAAATAAAATTTAGTTCTAACTAGTCGTAGCTAAAGACATTAACGATTAAAAACATTGTAAATTAAAGGGGGACACAAGAGTGTCAATTAACAATGGGGTTTTGTCACTAGTAAGTAAAAACAATAAAATAAATAAGGATTTCTAAGTAATGAGAAGGGATCCTTGGGATGTGATGGGAATACGGGTTAAGCTAGATTATTGGGTACATGCTTTTGATAGAAGATTCATAGAATAATTGTGGCTAGGCTAAACTTTAAGGGGATAAGCTCTCTTCCGAGCAACTTACCCTATTTCAAATGCATTCCTCTCGAACACCCACTTGCCACAAGAAGACCAGCCTACGCCTTAACCCACTCACTCTCTCAAGCTGAGTGTGTGGGAATGAGACTAGGATTCACTCTCTCGAGTTGAATCTCATGTCGACCCACTCCCACCGGCCATCAATTTAGTAGTTTTAGTTTTATGACCTCTCTCTCGAGTAAGATGAAAACACATAAATAAACTTGTATTTGCAACTAAAAATTCATTAAATTCATTCACAACTACTAAACGAAATCACAATTAAACTATGATTAAACTATCAGCAAGTAAGACCCAACAATTATCTTAACCCATATTCGCTAAATCACACCCCAAGAATTGGGTTTCTAGCCACACATGTATAAGAGATAGAAATTTATAACAAATTGAGCTCGCATTCAACTGGGTATGAATATTTAAGTTCTTGATACAGGCCAAAATTGAAGAATCAAAGAGACCCAAATCCAAATCTTGACTATGAAACCCTTTGGATTTTCAAGTCTTCAAAACCCTCTCAAACTTAGAGAAAAAATATCAAAAAGTACTATTCTATATGAAAATTATAATAATTGTTCGACTCTTAAAACTACAACTCTAACTAGTATTTATAGTTTTCATAGATTTGTACTGCAGCGGATCATTCAGCGTCGTTAGTCGTAATCATCAATCAACTCGGCGATTTGCCCTTTGGTGTAGTTCATCGCCGTCTTGCACCAGCCTTCAACATCGTCGTGCTCTGGGCTATTGGGCGACATGGTACTGCTTCACGGAACTTCTCGGCGATGTGTCGATTGCTCCCTTTTTCCGCCGACTTGATTCTTTCCTTCAAGGCTCAGCACATTGGAACAAAAGGCGAAGTAAGACCCTTCGGCAACTCGCCAAGTGGACTCGGCGATCCTCAGGCCGTCATTTCTTCATTCTTTTCAGGCTTTTCGTTCCTTTTTGAGACATAGTATCCATGCTTTCCTTCAAACTTCAAATACCTGAAACTTAAGGGTTTTCATCAGATATTTGGATAAAATAAGCATTTGAGGACACAATTTCTATTAAAATATAGCCCTAAATGAGTCCAATTTGTGGACTCATCAACACCCCCAACTTAAACTTTTCCTTATCCTCAAGTAAAGCTCAAGTTCAGCAATTCAACAAGGATGTCTCAAACAGTGCTACACAAGACTCAATTATCAATGTACACAATAAGACTCAATTTACTTATGCAAGGATCAATTGTGCACTCAAAGATTCAAGTTGTGACACACCATTACCAAAGATTCTCAAGCTCGCAATATTTGCTTCAAATGCAAGTTCAAGCTCAACAAAAGCCTTTGAATACCCTCACACAAATGATGATTCCATTTTCACACGCAAAGGTATAATCAATTTAAAGTTCAGGAATCAGATATAACGCTCACACTCACAAAGATGAATACAATGCATACTTTCACATATAGGTTTGCCCGTATTTTCCAATCAACATTTGTTTCAACTCAAGATCACAAAGGTCTTAACAAAGCTTGTAACGGGGTTGAGTGCAAAGGTATAGTCATTTAGGCTAAGTGACTTTTATCCTCATGAAATGTGGTGCTCTCAACACTTTCTTTCTTTTTCCTTCATCATTTTCATTAGTGCATCATAGGTCATCCTATTACTCGCTTCCCATGGATTGTTCAGAACCCTATTTCTTTGGTACTTTATTCCACAACTTTCTCTTTCTTTTACTTTCTTTTTTATTCTTTTCTTCTCTTTTTCTCTTTCTCTTTATCTTTTTTTTTATATGGGAGGGTTCCATTTTTTTCAACACCATGGGTTAAAGGAGACTTTCCTTGCACTTCTTGAGTTTCCCTTTTCTTTTTCACCACACCTCCAACTTAGGCTTTTGGCCTAAGTTGGCTATTCAATTAACCACAATTCAAGAGGATTATAGGTAATGGATTAAGAAAGGTCTAGTTTTCATCAAGTCTCTTCCAAAGAAGGGTCAGGCTTAAAGGATGTTCAAGAGAGAATCACACGCTCACAAGGTAGGTCACAAAAGAGGTATATATCAAATTGGTTCACACTCTTCGAAGTTGCCTAAGATCATATCAAGAGAAAGTCTTACTTAGTGAATCGGACCAACAGGGAAAATTCTAGGTGTTTTCATGTATGGTTCCAAGTAAGCTTATCACACAAGGCATCGACACTTAAGTCAAACAAGACTCCACACTTTCGCTAGTGTGCAATGATCATCACAAGAGAATTGATTTGACAAATGGCTAATCACAACGAGATGCAAAGATTTCACATATTGTCTATGCAACTTCATTTGGCCTCATTGTAGCCGTACATTCATGTTCGTTCTATTGTAAGCACTATTCAAGTCATCAGTATTGATCAAAACTGACTCAAATTTTCCAAGGAACAGCCACATTCATGAGCATATAAAAGGTGGCGAAAATGTGCTAGAATTCAAAAAAATTCGAAAAGGTCAAAATCATTTTGCAATTTAAAATAAAAAAGAAGAGTCATACTCGAACATCCACAGAAAAGCAGTATTAACACACCAATAGCTCACAACCCAACTACTCAAACAAAACACGATTTATGAGTAGCACATAAAGGTGTGGGCCTCACCCTACGACAAACAAAAATATTTGTCCTCAAATGCAAATAACAAACGTCTGAAAATACAAATAGAGAATAATAGAGAGGGAGGCAAAGGATAATCCTGGTTAAGCAGTTGCTTCATCTGTCAGGGCGGCATGGTTCTTCTTGCGACTTTGGGTGTAGTTGTCTGTGCTGCTTCGGGTTGTAGACCTTCAACAATTTTAGCATTAAAAGGAAGGCGGGTGGGGACGTTAAGTGGATCACTGAGTGGTTCAACAAGCTCTACACAACTTTGCTAAACAACCCAATGCGCCTATTTTCAACCCACTTACTCAAATGCTTTACAACCATCCTACTTTAACTGTGCAAAGAGTTAAACTTAAGCAAGACCCAACTCATGCAAGCACAACCCCCTTTTGCGATGACCAATTGAGAATTGAATAGCTAGGTAGGCAATCCAAGTTCCGAGCATAGATCGATGCTAAAATACTTAGTTAATGCAGGTTTATATAAAGATTAATGTGCAAAGGTGCAGTTTGAGGCATGAAGATGTATCAAAGTGAACCATGTTGACAATTTTAAACCTTTTATCTCACAAACCGCTCAAATCCAAACCACTCGGTGATATTAGTCGTAATCGCGGAATCTTTCAGTGAGTTGCTGGACAATCACTTGCCTCGCCGATTCTTACAAAGCTTTTCAATATGTATGGGAATCCAAACAGCGGTCTCCATCGAGATCGCCGACAGAGTCGGCGATGCACCAATAATTTCAACAGTTCGCCAAGTTTAACAGGTCCCAACTTGAAGATATCTTTTAGTCAAAAAGGTGGATAGGTTGGGTTCATCGACCTGTTCGGCAATTCTCTGATTGGACATGTTGTTCCCCACTATACATTATTTTGAACACTTTTCTATACTTCAACCTGTACAAACAATACACCATTATTTTATCAATATGCAAATACAAATGATAAAGAGTGTTGGGTTGCCTCCCAAATAGCACCTTAGTTAACGTCATGGCACGACGCAAGTCAACAACTATTCTTCATCCTCATAGTCAACCATAGTGTAGTTAGGTGAGTCCTTGACGAACGGTGGATAGTGACCTATTATCAAATGGGTGATTTGAGCATCATGCAGCTAAATAGTCATGGAGTTTGAGGTAGACGTTTCATTCAGCATTTCAATGTTGTACTTCATCTCATTTAACTTCTTGTCTTGCTTTTTGAGATTTTGTTAAATGAGAGAAAGAGCATCGTCCGTTTGCACATCCTCGTGCTTCTTCCCGTGTCTACATTCTCGAAGGAAGAAGTTTTTTTACTTTTCCATGGCTTGTGCTTCCAACCCTATGACTCGTTTGGACAGAACGTCTACTTGAGTCACTAGTGAGTCCCACTCGTGTTTCTTTTGGGCCTCCTTGTTGGTTTCAACCATACCATCAAGGAGTGTTGCGATGACTTCGTAGGGCTAGTGGAGCATACCGCCCTCGAAAAGTTGATCGGCTATGCTCCTATTTTTGGGTCCAAGACCCCAATAGAAGCACTCCAATAGCGTCTTGTCAGACATTCCATGAGATGGGCATGGTTGTAGCACTGATTGAAACTTCAGCCACATTTCTTGAATTGTCTCATTCCCTGCTTGTTTGAACGTCAGGAGGTTGTCCCTGAGGTTCAATAGTTTGAGGAGGGATGGTCTGTGTAATACCCATAATGATCATCCATTCTTATTTCCCTGCTTTGATATTCAAACAAGCAAAACAAAACTACAATTTAGATTAGTAAAGCTAAAACTAAGAAGAATCAAAAATTCTACTTAACTAAGAATTCCAAAATAACACCATTCCCCGGCAGCGGCACCAATTTGATGTTTGCATAATCAAGACACAACTTCCGATGCAAGTGTCTACAATCGTACAGTAGTTTAGTAACCCAACCAAGGGTTGGGATCATTCCCAAGGGAGTGGTTTTGAGAATTAATAGAAAAATAAAATTTAGTTCTAACTAGTCGTAAATAAAGACATTAACGATTAAAAACATTGTAAATTAAAAGGGGACACAAGAGTGTCAATTAACAGTGGGGTTTTGTCACTAGTAAGTAAAGACAGCAAAATAAACAAGGATTTCTAAGTAATGAGAGGGGATCCTTGGGATGTGAAGGGAATACGGGTTAAGCTAGATTATTGGGTACATGCTTTTGATAGAAGATTCATAGAATAATTGTGACTAGGCTAAACTTTAAGGGGGATAAGCTCTCTCTCGAGCAACTTACCCCGTTTCAAATGTGTTCCTCTCGGACACCCACTTACCGCATGAAGACCAGCCTATGCCTTAACCCACTCACTCTCTCGACCAGAGTGTGTGGGAATGAGACTAGGATTCACTCTCTCGAGCTGAACCTCATGTCGACCCACTCCCATCGGCCATCAATTTAGTAGTTTTAGTTTTACGACCTCTGTCTCGAGCAAGCCGAAAACACATAAATAAACTTGTATTTGCAACAACAAATTCATTAAATTAATCCTCAACAACTAAACAAAATCACAATTAAACTACGATTAAACTATAACAAGTAAGACCCAACAATTATCTTAACCCATATTCGCTAAATCACACCCCAAGAATTGGATTTTTAGCCACACATGTATAAGAGATAGAAATTTATACCAAATTGAGCTCGCATTCAACTGGGTATGAATATTTAAGTTCTTGATACAGGCCAAAATTGAAGAATCTAAGAGACCCAAATCCAAATCTTGAATATGAAACTCTTTGGATATTCTAGTCTTCAAAACCCTCTCAAACTTAGAGCAAAAATATCACAGAGTACTATTCTATATGAAAACTATAATAATTGTTTGGCTCTTAAAACTACAACTCTAACTAGTATTTATAGTTTTCACATATTTGTGCTGCAGCGGATCATTTGGTGTTGTTAATCGGAATCGCCGATCAACTCGGTGATTTGCCCTTTGGTATAGTTCATTGTCGTCTTGCACCAGCCTTCAGCATCATCATGCTCTGGGTCATTGGGCGACATGGTACTGCTTCGTGGAACCTCTCGGTGATGTGTCGACTTGAAATGACCCAAAAAGTTCCTAAAAATGTGCTTCGGAAGTTACCGGAAACTTGTTTTAGCTATATCTAAAAATCTGTTTCGTTTTTTGAAAATACAACTTCATATTCTTGTTTAGGGGGTCAAATTGAGTGGGAAATGGGTCTAACCCAAATTTTAGAGCAACCGTATCAAAATCCGAAATTTCCAAGTGAAGCTTTTTTCGAGGGTCTACTTTGGAGGGTCATATCTCCTAGAACACAAATAAATGGTGGTTCATAACATATCCATGGAAAGACCTTTGAGTTAGCTACCCAACGCACTTCGTTTCACCTCATTTGGAGTCCGGACGAAGAAGTTATGCCCATTTTCGTAAAATCTGTCCGTGCAGGAAATGCAATTTCCAAAGAGCGAATTTACTGTTCATAAGCCTCATTTTTTTTTCTAAGTGTTGGACCTGTTTTTCCAAGGGCATATTTTATTTCCTATATAGCATTAATTCAATTCCCATCTCTAAAACATTTCCCAAAATACCTCTCCCATACTTAGACACATTTTCTCTCAAGAATCCTAATCCAAAACCTTCCTCAAGATTGAAGAGATTCTTGCTCCAAGTTCCAAGCTTCCATTGAAGACACTCTCAAGACCTTCATAAAGACTCAAGGTATGTGGTGTTGAACTCATGGGTCCTTCCACCCATAGTGCCTAAACTCTATTCTACTCACTAATTCATGGTTTAAGTTGAGATTCATAAATTAGTCTTGTTCCTTGTATAAATTTCCTGCATAGTGAATTCTAGCATGAAAAATGGTTGTTTTGAGCATGTTGTGACTCTAGAACTTGAATCTAAACTTGGAATTGATGTGGAGATTTTTCATGTGGTCTTGTGGGTGTTAAAAGGCGTTGTTGCGGGTTGTTCTTGGTTTTTGCTGCATAATTACTACCCTATTTTCCATGCTTTTTGACCCCCTTACATGCCTCCAAGGTGTTTGACTAAATGTCCAATTATGGAGAATTGATGAATTGATGCTTTAAGGCACGAGTTATGAGATGTTTGGCATTCGAGAGATGTGTTGATGACAAACTAAGCTTGTGTATATGTTCATTCCATACATGAGATTGCATTAGAGCCTAATGTGAATTTTCTATATAAAGTGTTGCATGACCATGCCCGGTCCGGGGGAAAAGAACCGGATAACCATGTGAAGGGTTTATACCTCACCACCTAGGATGCTTGGGGTGTGACCAACATCAACCATGTGAGGGGTTTATACCTCACCACCTAGGATGCTTAGGGTGTGACCAACATCAACCATGTAAGGGGTTTATACCTCACCACCTAGGATGCTTAAGGTGTGACCAACATCAACCATGTGAGGGGTTTATACCTTACCACCTAGGATGCTTGGGGTGTGACCAACATCAACCATGTGAGGGGTTTATACCTCACCACCTAGGATGCTTGGGGTGTGACCAACATCAACCATGTGAGGGGTTTATACCTTGCCACCAGAGTGTATGCAGGTGTGAACGGCATCCCCCATCCTAAGTTGGGGTTATAGATTGGTTGGATTATGCACACACATATGATATCTACTATTAGTATAGATTTACTTAAACATGTTTTGACTTCACTTTGATCATGCATCCTCATATTGTTATTTATTATGCCTATGGAACTATCTCTTGCATTTCGATTGTGTCCTTGTCTATTGTTGTATTGCACCCCGCATGCTTAGTACATTCCAAGTACTAACGCATATTTTGCCTACATGATGTCACCATGTAGGGACCGGAGCTACTCTTGATCCTTCTCTCCATTCACATGGCTAGTACGGTGCCTATCTGAGTTTGTTGGTGAGTCCTCAATGATTCGAGGGCTATGTTATGTTTCCTACTCCTATGTTTTGAGACTTTAGCTTGCAATTGTATTTTGACTATGAGGGGAGCCGGTAGTATGTCATGGCCCCCGTCCTATCTATATATGTAGAGGTATGCGTTGGACAAATATTTTGTAAAGGAGCTTGACTCTTATTCTATGATGTTATTTTGAAATGGTTTGCCCTCAGTCCCTAATTCCCGTTATTTAATGTTGAATGTACTTTCGCGACTAATGAAGTGTGATGACAAGTTTGAGAGGCTTGTTTGGGGTTCCTTCGGGTTCCTCATTCGCCATGTCACGTCTAGGCCCTAGGCTTGGGTCATGACACGACTGGTCTCTTTTTCCACCGACTTGATCCTTTCCTTCACGGCTCAGCACACTGGAACAAAAGGCCAGGTAAAACCCTTCGGTGACTCCTCAAGTGGACTTGGCGATCCTCAGGCCTTCATTTCTTTATTTTTTTCAGCCTTTTCGTTCCTTTTTGCGACATATTGTCCATGCTTTCCTTCTAACTTCAAATACCTGAAACTTAAGAGTTTTCATCAGATATTGAGATAAAATAAGAATTTGAGGACACAATTTCTATTAAAATATAGCCCTAAATGAGTCTAATTTGTGGACTCATCATATGCAAATAAGAACAGCCTATACCTTAGTCCATTCACTCTCTCGAGCTGAATGTGTGGGATTGGGTTTAGGATTCACTCACTCGAGCTGAATCCAGGTCAACCCAATACCCACAGACTATCAATCTATAATTTTAGTTTTAAAACTTCTCTCTCGAGCAAGCCAAAAATGCAAAATGTAGAACTGAATTTGCAACTACAATTCTTAAATTAAACCACAATTAAAGATAGAACTCACTTCTAAATAGCATTTAAACTAACAATTAGCAATACCCATAAACTAAATCATCTCATAAACACACCCCAAGAATTGGGGTTTTAGCTAGACATCATAAAAAGGTAAAAACAGTTACCAAATTGATTATCCATCAACTGGGTAAGTGTAGATTCATCCTTCCAATGATCCAATTCGAAGAATCTCAAAGACACACTATCAAATTCTCAAAAGTGAAAAACTTCAATTCTTTAAAACTTAGGAAAAACTAGAGATAAATGTCTCACCAGTTCAAAACTCAATGATAGACTGTTCTAAAGAGTAATTGATACTAAACTAAATGTTCAAAAATGTAATTATAGTAGCCAAAATTGTGTTGTGAAAAATCACTCAGCGAAGTAAGTCGGGCTCGCTGAACCACTCGGCGATCCGCTCGTGGTTATTTCCATCGCCCTTCTGCCTTGGCATTCAGCATCCTTAAGGTCTGTAACTTTGGGCGATCCAACACTGCATCGCGGAACTATTTGGCGATCTGCCGACTGCTCATTTCTCTCACCAACTTGGTTTTTTCCTTCAGGGCTTGGCACACTGAAACTTTAGGCGGTCAAATAGCTATTCGGCGACTCGCCAAGTGGACTTGGTGATCACCAGGCTTGCTTTTTTTCATTCTTTCAGCTCGCTTTGTTCCTTTTTGCAAATTAGTGTCCTTGCTTTGTTCCTTAATTCATATGCCTAGAAATCTAGGGTTTTACATCAGTTATTAGCACAAAATAAGCATTTGAGGACACTAAATCTATATAAATAAAGCCCTAAATGAGTCCAAATCTTAGACTCATCAAGAAGGTACCTCCTAAACTTAAGGGTAAATTCTATAGAAAGGTGGTTAGATCATACTTGATGTATGGGCTAGAGGTATTGTCCAGTCAAGAACTTACATGTTTAGAAGATGCATGTTGCGAAGATGAGGATGTTGAGATGGATATGTAGAATACTAGGAGCAACAAATTAGAAATGAGTTTATCCGTGATTAGGTAGGAGTGACCTCTATGGCAAACAAGATGAGGAAGCGAAACTAAGATTGTTTGAGCATATGAAAATGAGGTGTGTTGACTTCCCAGTGAGAAGGTACAAAAGGCTCATTGTAGGGGGTACACAAAAGGTTAGAGTTAGGCTGAAAAAGTATTGAGGAGAGGTGATTAGACAAGAAAGGACACTGCTTTATATTATCAAAGACATAAATGTATATAGAAAGGAATGGAGGTCGGGTACTAGGGTAGATTGTTGGTATGTGTAGAGTATTGTCTTGCATTGCGAAGGTTGTTCATAGTACTAGTCGTATCCTTGTAGTTCTTGTCATATGTCATCTCTTCTCTGTTAAATTAAAGATCCCCCTCCCACGGTCATTTCTCCATTTTCCTTGTTTTCCCCATCCCTTTTCTGGTTCTTCTTCATTGCATGATCTTTCTCAATAAGAGGATCGTAGTCCACTCTATATAAATGAAGAGCTTATTCAAATTCATCCATAATTTCTGCAACCAAAACAAATTCTTTTTTCTTCTTCTCTTCAAAAATTGCTAGCTTGTCGGTCAAATTGAGAATACACCAAATTCAGTGAGAGGGCACAAAAACACTCACCTAATGATTTCATGTTTTGTTGAATTAACTAATTAGCCTCATCCAACCCAAAAACCATCCAATTCCTTCAAAAGGGATTGTAAGTTAATAGTAATAAAATAATGAATAATTTTTTTTGTTGGTGTATTATGTAAGCATGGATCAACTACTGCTCTGTATCATTATATTATCAGTTTTATCATATGAATCGTCCTTGAAGGGATAACTTTTTTTATATTACTTTTTTGAAATCAACAAAAGGATCTAAAAATAAAGTCACTAATACCACTATTAGAAAACTAAATAAGATGCTTAAATAAGTACCATTGAATTCCTCATCCAAGTATTACAATGAGTGCTAAATTTAAATCTATTTTAGGAAGATAATGCAATGAAGAGAGGAATAGAAAGATAGGCAGAGCAACCAAGCAGAAAGGATGGGGATCGTTAGTTTTAAACAAAGAACATTTAAATTTAGGGTTTCACCAAAATTATATTCATTTTGCATACATTAAGAACTATGTCTATCAAGTGATATATATCCAGGATCAAAATAATGCAACCTCCTTACATGAAGGACCATTTTGATCATTTTCTCTATTTTTTTCAAGTAGGGAAAATAAATTGTAATCACAAAATAGATAAAAAGTGATTTTATTTATCAAGATTGTGAGTCAACTTTGTTAATTGCTAAATTATTTATCTAAATTTTCTCTGTTATTTACGGACCACAAAATCATATTTCTCAAACGTAGATTAATTTGGACCTCCTTGAAATATATTTGGGCATGAGACAAATTTTGAGGAAGACTGTATTTAATGTCTTGATCTATTTATAAATATCCAACGATGAGTTTGTGAGATACTTGAGATGCCCTCTTCAAGGGAATACATATTCCTTTTTATAGATTTGAGCAAGGTTTAATGTAAAGTAACATTAAAGATTTTTGTGCTTTTCTACTCAACCATCTCAAGTTTAAGCAGAATGAAGACCAAAGTAGATCTACAAAAATAATGTATATTTTTCACATATATTAAGATTTTACTTATGATAATAGTATTGCATTAGAAGTCATGATCTCCATAATTTATAAGATTTTAAAATTTATGTTTTTCAAATTCAAAATTAATGCATATTTTACATTGTCTCCTTTATAGTTTAATTGCTTCATAGAAAGTTTTTATTATTTACTTAAAGAATGATGCATTTTGTAACAGTAAATTGATATAGATATATATTGTTATGTCCCCATCCCTTGAAAAAGTCGAATGATACATCAATTTTAAAGCTTATATACTCATGGTCAAAATTTGATTGTACATTAAAAAAATTTATTTTACAAGAAACCTTTGTGATCGACTTTCATGAATTATGCTTTAATTATTTCTTATGCATTATGAAAGAAATGTTTTGACGCAAATATTATTGATTTTAGATATATCACGTATACATAATAGAGATACACTAATCTATCTATCTATATCTATCTATACTACCTTAAAAGCATGAATTCCTTAACTTGAATATTAAATTACTATAATACCCCCAACTTAAAACACCCAATTTAGTATATATTATATTTATTTATTTGTTCTGTATTATATTAAAAGTTAACACCATTTCACATTGATGGGTAGTGACTTTTCCGAAGGGTTGTGACTTTTTCAATGAGTTATGACATTTCCGAAAAGTTGTGCGTTTCCTAAAGATTTGTGACTTATCTAATAAGGTACGATATGCACATTTTCATACTATCCTATGATTTTTTTTTAAAAGTTTTCTATTCTTCTTCTTAAAACAAGGAAGATTGTGAGAGTTGTTCAATTATACAATTACAATATTTTTGTGGGTAAACTAGACAGATCAACAAAAATAGATGCAAAATAGAAAATGGAATAACTCAACTTCAAACGAGAAGAATATCTAGATAATTAATATGTACTCATTTTCATAGACATAAATACACTTATGCAACAACCTCTACTTGACAAAAAGTTCAATGATTTTTAGTTGCACAAACTACAACTTGGTGTTCAAGCAGTGTAAGTCTAAAACTGTTGGAGAAAAAGGATTTGATCAAAAATTTGTTTGAAGATTCCAAACTTTTGGTACTCCTCCATTTCCAATTATTTGTTGTACTTTTATTTTTATTCAATTTAATATAGAATGTTCTTTTTTTGGGGGGGAGGGGGGTGGGGACGCATTTTTAAGACCACAAAGTTAAAAGACTTTTTTATATATTCTATATATCCTTGAATTAAAAGTCTTCTTTATTTTTTGAATTTCATGTCAAATTTATATTAGGCAAATCGATATCCCTTTGTTGTCTATAAATAGAGAGTTTTCCGACATTTTTAAATTACGAATTTTGCAAATTTTCTATTCTTCTTCCTAAAACAAGAAAGAATGTCAGAGTTGTTCAATTAAGCAATTAAAATATTTTTTGCGGGTAAACTAGACAGATCAATAAAAATTGATGCAACAAGGAGAATAGAATAACTCAACTTTAAACAAGAAGACTATCTAGATAATTCATATGTACTCATTTTCATGGCCAAAAATATACTGTTGCAACAACTTTTACTTGATAAGAAGTTTAATGATTTTCTGTTGCACAAACTACAACTTGGTGTTCAAGTTGTGTAAGTCTCAAACTGTTGGAGAAAAAAGATTTGATCAAAAACTTGTTTGAAGAGTCCAAACTACATTTAAGGTACTCCTTCATTTCCAATTTATTTGTTTTACTTTTATTTTTATTCAGTTAAACACCAAATTTAGTATATCTTCATATGTTGTATTGTATTGTATTTATTTATTTATTTATATTATATTAAAAGCAGACCCCTTTTCACATTGAAGGGTTGTGATATTTTCAATGAGTTATAACTTTTTCGATGAGTTGTGATCTTTTCGAAGGGTTGTGACTTTTCTACAGGATTGCTACTTTTCCAAAGAGTTGTGATTTTTTCGAAGGATTGTGACTTTTCCAAAGAGTTCTGATCAAGGAAGAAGATAGAAAAAATAGGTGACAATATAATTTTAATGTTAGAAAAAGAAATGGTAAAACTAGAAGATAGTTTAACTGCTATGATAAGAATAACAAAAGAAAATGAAGAAATAGATAGAAAAATGGAAATTGAAAAAATAAAACAACAAGCAAAAAAGGAAGTACAACAATTAAAAGAAGTAAAAAATACTAAAATAATAGAACTAGAAAAAGAGCTAGCAATGTTAAAAGAAATGTATGAAATTAAACAAAAAGAAAAAAACAAAAAACAAAATTAGCAAATGAGATAATTAAATTTAAAGAAAAATTGCAATTAGAAGATGAATTAGAAGAAAAGAAGAAAATAACCAAGATAATCTACTTGAAATAAGAATTGATGAAATAAATGACAATGACCTAGATGAATAACATTCGAAAACAAGCGAAACATATACGGAACTTTTAACAAACATAGATAATACAAAGAATTTAGAAGTAAATAGAGGAGACATAGACATGGATGAAAAACCTAGTACATCAGGAATAAAAAACCCAAAAAATTTAAAATATTATAATACAAACTATGAACAATATGATAAAGAAAAAACAATATGGGATAAAAGATAAAATAAAAACTGGACACCTAAACCAATAACTGAACAACATGATTTTTTAGATTTAGGCGTGTAGCGAGATATAAATAAAACAATCCAATTATGGATGGGATATATATCAAAACAATTAATAGATAATAAAATAGGAATGACAGAAACACCAGGATATATAGAAGAACACTTATAGGAACAGTAAAATTATGGCTACAAAACTTATTAGATAAAAGTTTAAAAACCCTAAGAAGTAATAAAAATTCTAATGGTGAATTAGCTACTACAACTATGGAAATATTATATAAGTACAAAGTAGCTATAAGAAATGAATTTAGTAGTATGACAACATAAGTAGAAGAACAAAATAGAGAAAAAATCATAAACCGGAATCTAATGACAAAGTTAGCAATATGTAATATGTGTTATATAGATGAATACACATGCGCATTTAGAGAATACTATTATAAAGGAACATATAGCATAGAAGAACGTAAAGAAATAATAAAATTATATTTTACAAAATTACCAGAACCTTTTAATTCAAAAGTAATAAAAAGTTGGAATGAAGCAGAAATAACAGATACCTCGGAGCTAGAATGAAATTATTACAATGATGGTTTATAGAATTGTGTGAAAAGCATAAAGAAGAAATAAAAATGGAAAAAATATTGGTAAAAAACTTAGCATGTTGCAAAAATAAAGCAGCACCCCAATTCGGTTGTACAGACAAATACTATAAAAAGAAATACAATAAAAAATACAGATCGAAATATAAATATAAAAAACCAAGAAGAAGATACTATGTAAAAAACTATAAAGCCAAAAGACCATATAGACCAAAAAGAAAACTAACGGAATGTACTTATTATAATTGTGGAAAATTAAGACACATAGCTAGAAATTGTAAATTACCTAAAGATCCAAAGAAAAAACAAATATCAGAAATAATAATAAACGATGAAAAATATACGCCGATAGAATACATAGATTACGAATTAGAAAGTGAAGATAGCGTATATGAAATATCAGAAAATGAAATAGATAATGATATAGAAATAGAATCAAACAATGAATTCTATAATATAACAAATGAGTGAAAAAGATATACAAATAATAACTAACGAAGAATACCAAAATGAAGAATCTTCAGAACAAAAAATAATATTTGATAATAATATATTTGAACAAATAAAAGGAAAAGAATTAGACCTAAGCGTAGAAAAAATATTCGAAATACCAACAATAAGAAATAGGTTTAAACGACAAAAAAAAGAATATTATGTAGTAAGTCAAAGAGAACATATCATAGATTGCAAATACACCAAAGAAAAGGCTAAAATACCAATAATAAATAAACGAATAATAAATAAAGAAATACAAGATATTAAGGCTAAAAATCCAATTAAATATATACATTTAGGAGGAACAGAAATACTAATAAAAACATGTTTTAGAGAAGGAATAGATGCACCCATAGAAATATACTTAGCGGATGATAGAATTATACAACTCATAGAAAAAAGTATAATAAGTGCAGTAAAAGGTAACCTCAAATACCAAAAATTTAAATTTATAATAAGTGATAACTACTCAGTAGCAATAAATGACAAAAATATAGATAAATTACTAGTATTATATTGGAAAATGTCAGGGATAGAACTAGCCTCGGGAAGTAAAATATTTACAGCTAGATGTAAAAACTTATATGTTTTAACAACAAAACATAAAATAACAGCAAAAAATAAAATAAAAAAAATAAAAATAGAAAATCTTTTTGAAAGGATAGTTACAGCTATAGATAATAATGATTATAGTTATAATGAAATGGATATAGAAGAAGATTTAGAAATAGTAAAAGAAAGACTAAGTACATCAAAAAGAATAAACAATGAGATACCCCAAATATCATCGAAAATGAGTACATCAAGAAGAATAGATAAAACTCCACAAAAATCAATGGAAGAAGAAATAAAACCACATTATTACCACATAACGGGAGCAATGGAACAACGGAAATATTTAATATTAATAAATACAGGACAAGAAGAAAACTATATTACAAGAGAATTAGTGGCGGAAAATGAAATAATAACTACTGAACAATTATGCCCCGAACTACCAAAAGCATTAATGTATACCGAAGAAACTACAGAAAAGGAAATAATCATTGGAGGAGTACCAATAGTAATAAAATTTAAAATATATCAAGGAGGTGAAAATATCACTTTAGGAATAAAATGGCTAGAACAAATAAAATCATATAATCTAGAAGACAAACAGTTGATAATAAATTATGAAAATAAAAGAATAATAATAAAAAGAACTTTAGTATGATAAAAATATGAAAATATATATACTTGCAAAGATAATAATAGAGGGATATTACAATAGATATTATACACCAATGATAGATACGAGAGCAGAAGCTAATATATGTAAATACAATTGTTTACCAGAAGATAAGTGGAAAAATTAAAAACACCGATAGTAGTAACAGGATTTAATAATGAAGGAAGCATGATCACATATAAAGCAAAAAATATAAAAATACAAATATGGGATAAGATATTAACTATAGAGGAAATATATAACTTTGAATTGACTATAAAAGATATGCTATTAGGAATGCCATTTTCAGAAAAATTATACCCACATATAATAACAAAAACACATTGGTGGTTCACAACACTATGTAAACAAAAAATATGAGCAAAAAGAGTAAATAACAAAAAACGAAAAACAACATAATGGATAAAAGAAAGTGAAAAAATTACACAAAAATTAGAAAATATAAAAGAAGAAGACCCTAAGATAGAATTAATTATATTCTCTATAGATAAAGTAAAAATAATCCAAGATAAATTAGAATTATTATATAGTGAAGATCCTTTACAAGGATGGGAAAAACATAAAACAAAAGTAAAAATTGAGCTAATTGATAATAATAGTATAATAACCCAAAAATCATTAAAATATAATTTTAATGATTTAACAGAATTTAAGATACATATAAGCGAATTACTAGAAAAAGGGTATATACAAAAAAGCAATAGCAAGCATACAAGCCCAGCATTTATAGTAAACAAACATAGTGAACAAAAAAGAGAAAAAAGTAGAATGGTTATTAATTATAGAAATTTAAATGCAAAAACTAAAACATATAATTACCCAATACCTAATAAAATATTAAAGATAAGACAAATACAAGGATATAATTACTTTAGTAAATTTGACTGTAAATCAAGATTTTACCACTTAAAGTTAGAAAAAGAATCTAAAAAATTTACAGCATTTACAGTGCCACAAGGATTTTATGAATGGAATGTATTACCATTTGGATATAAAGATGCCCCAGGTAGATATCAACACTTTATGGATAACTACTTTAAACAACTAGAAAATTGTGTAGTATATATTTATGATATATTACTATATTCTAAAACCCAAGATGAACACATTATTAGAAAAATTCATACATATTATAGAATATTCAAGCATAAGTCTAAGCAAAAAGAAAGAAGACATAATGAAAAAGCAAATAGAATTTTTAGGAATACAAATAGAGAAAAATGGAATAAAAATGCAAACACATATAGTACAAAAAATAATTAACTCAAAAGAACAATTAGATATAAAAAAGAAATTACAATCATTTCTAGGATTAGTAAATCAAGTAAGAAAATACATACCATAATTAGCAAGGAATTTAAAACTATTACAACAAAAGTTAAAGAAAGATGTAGAATACCAGTTTGATAAAAAAGACCAAACACAAATACAAAAAATAAAATTATTATGTAAGAACCTACCTAAACTATATTTTTCGGATGAAAACAAAAAATTTACTTATATAGTAGAATCAGACGCCAGTGAAAAAAGTTATGGAGGAGTCTTAAATACAGGTATGATGAAGAAAAAAATAGAACATCATTGCAGATATTATTCGGGAACATTTACTAATACGAAATAAAATGGGAAATAAATAGGAAAGAATTATATTCGGTATATAAATGTTTATTATCATTTGAACCATATATTGTATATAACAAATTTATTATAAGAACGGATAACACACAAGTAAAATGGTGGCTAACAAGAAAAATACAAGATTCGGTAACTACAAAAGAAATAAGAAGATTGGTATTAAATATATTAAATTTTACATTTACTATTGAAGTAATAAAAACTGGCAAGAATGTTATTGCAGATTACTTATCAAGACAAAGCTACTCAAACTGAAAAAGAAAATACAATTGAAGATATACTCAAAGCCATTACTACACTTTGTGTCCAAGTGGATAGTATGGACAATGAGATACAAAAACTAAAGTCTAAAGCTATAAGTCAGTCGCATGACTATAAATATCCAGAGATATGTCGATCGGAAGACACTAAACATCCAGATCTAAAAGGAGATGTTGGGATACTCCAAAAAACCCATAATGATTGTTTCAATGCAGTTGCAGGTATAAGCAAAACAGTTAAGAAACAATATACAAGCACTAATCTAAACAAAATGTTTGAAAAACCATTTACACCAAAAATACCAAAAGACCCATTGATTATATCACCACAAACCTCAACGTATGCAGAGAGCCTAAACAAAGACAAAAAAATTTATAACCATATCACACAAACCTATATTAGGAATATACATAAAATCCAAACATATTTGAATCTTAATCCCAGATCTACCACCACTAAAGAACCAACCCAAGGTTATTTAACCCAAAAATTACAAAGGTACAATAAGTTGATAGCTCAACCAAAAACTAAAGCAAATTTAGTCAAAACCTGCTACAACTATGGATTATTAAGTACAATTGATACATACGATGGAGAAGAACTAAGTGGTATACCAGAGATACACAGAGCATTCATAACCTATAAAAGAGTAACAAAGGGCAATCTATTTTATGTAAAGTTTTATGCGGCCCCGACAGAGATACTATATGATGAGATAAAACCAATAATACAAGTTGTAAAAATAGGACTAACCAGAGATATGATAATTCCAGAAGATATCGGACAACAACCGAGAGATACAAGAAATTGAGATACCAAGTTTCTATGCTAATAAGAGAATAATTGGTATGTCAACGATTATCCAAGAACTAGCAAATAATTATCTAAATGGGGGCGCAATATGGAGTTATTATTCACGAGACCAACTTATGATATATCCAAACTCAAGGGAGCTAAGACAAGGAGATAAGGACGAAGTACAAAAATGGATATTATCTCTTCTCAAACCGGAAGAACAACCTATTACCAGAGCATTAAAGAAGGGATTCATCTCAAATGAACTATTAACCAGATATTGTAAGATAATTGGACACAAATATCCAGATCATATATGTTCAAAATGTAATGGAGAAAGATAATGTGATTTTCGATGTCCAACTGGAATGATCAAATGAGATAGAGACGAAAGAAGATAAGAAGAAGACAAAAATAAAAAGACACATGTGCAAAGAAAGTCGTAAAGAGATAAGGCAAAGAATACATATGGCCAAAAGCAAATAATATAAAAAAGTACCATGTAAATATTATTAGAAAGTGTAGTGTAAATTAGTCAACAAGTAGGGTAGTATGCATGTGCATATTAAAAGTAGTAGGTATGATATGCATTAATAAGGATGACAAGTGTAGAGTGGAGAGGTAGTGTGCATTACTAAAGGGACAAGTGTAAAGTAGGCAATGTAAAAGTCATAAAGTAAATAGTACTATGTAAGAAAGTCATGGTAGTGCATTATTGTGCATTATAGGTGCATTATTAGAATTTGTAAGTGCAGTGGGATTTCCTTTCTATATAGAGGAAGGAACATGTAACATAAAGGACAGGCTTTGAATAAAACGAAGCAACCTTTCTTAAAAACTCTCTCAAATATTTAATACTTAATAGATAATGGAACAAACTTCAAATATCATGGATAAGCAAGAGGCAAAGGTATATTGTTCAAAAATTATGCAAAACTAATTTCATATATTCCAAAATATCATATATATGACTGAATAAATTTATGTTATTTATTATGTATTAGAATTAGTTGAATCATGATTTCTAGTTTATTAGCACACTTTGGAAACTTGAGGGGGAGAAAACTACTATACTATGTCATCCTAATGTTGAAACCGGTAGGCGAGGAAAGCCGTTTAGGGGAATAAGCAAAGTTGAGGCGCTGATAAGAAGGAAGTATCCGCTAAAGTACGATGCTAGTAGTGACAGGAGAACATGATAAACAGATAATCTAGCTCATAATAATCTAATATGAATTTAATCAATTATGAATATGATAGAAAGGAATAATTTGAAATAAAAAACCTGCATGATAAAGAACATGACTACATGCGTGCATGATGAAATGATAAAAAACTATGAAACTTTAATCTTATATATACTTAAAGATAGAGAAATAATTGAATTAAGAAGAATAATATGGGAAAAAATATTTAATAACGAATTAGAAAATATATTAAACCAACAATGGTATGAAATAGACTTACATGATTTAGACCTCAAAAGAATAGAATGGTATGATTTAGAAATAAATTCAGATTAAAATGAACTATGAATATTTACAATATTGGACAGAAGCTATGGAAAATATAAAACTTTTAGAACAATTATTGGAAAATAATGCATATATATACCTAAGAACCCAAGATATGTTATATCTAGAATATATCATAAATAATATTAAAGAGATATCAAGATTAAAACACTTAGCAAAAGAATATTATAATAAAATCTTTAAAATGGATTCCTCACCTACCACGCTATCACTTACCACACTACCAAAAATATGAATTCCTCAACTATCAATATCATGAATTTATCACCTACCAATAAAATGAATTCCGCACCGAAAAGTGGTATTGAGTCTGAAAGAGTGGACTAAAACATAGAGGAACCATGGCAGCCTGAAAGAACTGGCTCACCCTTGAATCTGATGTTGCTCACTAATCTCCTAAACGAGGTCTGTCAGTAGCCGCCTGATGATGCGCTATACTCAACAAAGAAAGAGCAAGTGCAGTATTAGTAGATAACCACAGTGTACTTGTAGGATTACGCGACTATTCCAGTAAGTGAAACATATACAAGCAGTCACAACATAGTAAATAGGCATATACCGAACAAACACAATATCAGTTATCATTTTAAAAGAAATGATCCATTTCACATTTTCAACAATATGCACCTATGACAAGTCAATGGTCCTCTCATGGAACTCATACCCAAACTGTTAGTGTGCCAGATCGTGACTCCCGATCCAAGTTAGTGTGTCGGAATGTGACACCTATTATGTCGCTACGTGACATCCGATCCCAGTTAGTGTGTTGGAACGTAACACTCGATCCATTTAACAAGCCACAATCACAATCACAATGTACATTCTCATAATCATACAATCATTCATTCATACTCATACACATTTGATATGATCAATACTACAACATTTGCATACATACATGCATTACAATAAAGCAAATACTAGCACACAACACACAAACATGAAATCAAACCATCATCTACCTTGAAAACTGGTCAGTTTTGAGCTGTCGAGTGACGATTACTCCATCTTTTAAGAAAGGACGCGACCAAACTTGATTCTTCCCTTTTCGAATTGTTTCCGCTTGTTCTAGGTCTACAAACAATCAATTCAATGCAAATATCAATAATTAAGGTCTAATTTATTTGGATTATAGCAAACTCAATAACCCAAGATCGAACCCATGTTCCTATGGTGCAACTAAGGCTTTTTCCCACCATTAATTTCAGTTCAAAACCCTCCCCCAACAATAGTTAACCAAGAATCTAAGTTCTACGGATCGAAAAATGGATTAGGAGAGTTGAATAATTACCTTTAGTGCTAGAAGAGGTGGAAAACTATCAAGAACATGCCCTGATTCGTCTCTTAGCTCTCAAGAATGAAAATTGCAGAATAATGGCATTTTGGGGTTTATTTTCAACTTAAGTCGCGATTGTCCCGCCACAACGGCCTTACCCTGGCGGAAATAATCCCTCCACAGCGGCCTACATGGAAACAGAGAGTCGAAATTAGAGTTTGAAACCCCCATTTCACAATACACCTTCAATCCATGACACTCAGAAATTATGCATTCATGCTAAGTTAGTTTCGGGAGTTCTACTCGCCTGAATTCAATTATGTATAGTCGTACGGGTTCCTTAACGTCATAGCTATATACTCATGCGATCAAATTCATAATTTGATCTCTCACTCATTACTAGATCTCCTTGGACCTCACTGACTCCGATTTCGTCCAAATTTGGACTAGGCTAGAAATTTTCAAGTTACTACCAACAAGTTTTCCAGCCCAAAAATTTTCCCCGATGGCTTTGCCTTAACGACGAGAATAGGTCGTTACAATAGATACCAAATTACCCATCACTCGTCCCCGAGTGACAAACTAGGAAAAATGGCTAAATTAAGATTGGGGTCATACCTGAATCGTCGAACAAATAGGGGTATTTGTCTCGCATGTCCTTCTCGGTTTCCCAAGTAGCTTACTCAACTAGACGATGCTTCCATTGAACTTTCACGGACTTCATCTCTTTGGTCCTCAGCTTCTAGACATCACGATCAAGAATTGCAACCAGTTCCTCCTCATATTGAAGGTCTTTGTCTAATAACACTGAGTCCCATTTTATAATGTAATCTTTGACCCTATGGTACTTCTTCAACATGGATACATGAAACACTGGATGAACTCCAGATAAGCTAGGTGATAAGGCTAATCTATAAGCCACTGGCCCTACACAGTCAAGAAGTTCAAATGGACCAATGTATCGAGGACTAAGCTTGCCCTTCTTGCCAAATCTCCTCAATGAATATGGCCCTTACCTCAATGCTACCAAATACTCCACCTTTCTCTGAGACACCCAGCTGCATGAACTAAGTTCCAAGGTTTGAATTTCCTTAGCCAAAGGTCACTTGGATACACTCAAACAAGCTAGACTACCCATACTCACCGCTTTCTGGCTTAGTGCGTCAGCCACTACATTAGCCTTATCCAGATTGTATTGGATGGTGACATCATAATCCTTAAGTAACTCCATCCACCTTCGCTATCTCAGATTTTAGATCTTTTTGAGTCAATACATGTTGTAGACTACGATGATCAGTAAACACCTCACACTTGACACCATAGAGGTAATTTCGCCAGATCTTAAGAGCAAACACTATCACTACCAACTCTAAATCATGTGTTGGGTAATTCCTCTCATGCACCTTCAACACAATACATAAGTTATAACATTCTCATCCTGCATTAACACAACACTCAAACCCGAATGTGCAGCATAACAATAAACAATAAAATCATTACCTTCCACCTGTAGTGCTAGAATAAGTGTTGTGGTCAAAAAGGTCTTGAGCTTTTGAAAGCTCTCCTCACATTTTTTGGTCCATTTGAAAGGTACCTCCTTCTGGTCAACCTTGTTTGATACATGGAAATAGAAGCAAAGTTCTTCACAAATCGATGATAGTAGCTAGCGATCCCCACAAAAATTCTATCCTCAGTCACAGAGCTAGGCCGAACCCAATTCATAACCGCTTCAATCTTTTGGGGATCTACCATTACCCATTCCCTTGAAACTACATGCCCCAAAAAGGCAAATGAATCCAACCCAAACTCACACTTAGAAAATTTAGCGTATAACTTTTGTATCCCAAGATCACCCAGAACAGTACGAAGATGGTCATCATGCTCTTTTTTACTCTTTGAATAAACCAGAATATTATTAATAAAACCTATAACAAAAGAATCCAGAAATGGATTGAATACACCATTAATCAAACTCATGAAAGTTGCAGGCGCATTTGTCAACCCAAATGACATTACTAGGAACTCATAGTGCCCATAGCATGTCTAAATGTAGTCTTACGTACATCCTCGGGCCTAATCTTTAACTGATGGTAGCCAAAACTTAGATCAATCTTAGATAAAACTGATGCACCTTGCAACTGTTCAAAAAGATCATCTATTTGAGGCAATGGATACTTGTTTCGAATGGTGACACTATTCAATTACCAATAATTTATACACATCCTCATACTACCATCATATTTTTAACAAACAAGACAATAGCACCCCATGAGGAAGCACTAGGATGGATAAAACATTTATCAAGAAGTTCTTGGATTTGAGCCTTAAGATCTCTCAACTCTACCGGGGTCATGCGATAAGGAGGGATGGAAATGGGGTGGGTACCAGGTTCCAAACCAATGCAGAAATCTATATCTCTATTCGGAGGCATACCAGGAAAATCAGTAGGAAACATTTCTCTAAATTCTAACACCACGGGAATAGACTCAGGTAGGAGACTCAATCTCAACATCACGAATTTGAGCCAAATAAGCCAAACAACCCCGCCCACCGGTTCCCTAGCCTGAATGGAGGATATGACCTTAGCTAGCTTAGGCTTGTACACCCTTCTCCACTCTAATGTTCCCTCACAGGGGATCTCTACGATCCACCCAGAGACTTAGTGTTACAAGTAAGCACGACATAATAAGGGGACAACCAAGTCATGCCTAAGATTATATCAAAGTCAGTCATGTTCAAAATAACCAAATCATCCCAAGTTTGAAAACCTATAAACAAGATAGGACAAGCACGATAGACATGGGTGACTATGATAGACTCTCCAACTGAGGTAGAAACATGGGTTGGGGCATCAAGTACATCACAAATCATATCAAATCCCAAGGCAAACTGAACGGACACATAAGAATAAGTAGAACCTGGATCAAATAACACATTAGCCATCCGGTCACAAACAAGAATAGTACATGTGATCACTGCATCAAAAGACTCTGCCTCGCTCTTGCCTGGAAAGGCATAACACTGAGTCATGTCATCTTGATGGACGACTTCCCTGCTTGATTGCGCCATACCTCTACCTGTGTTACTATTTCCCCAATATCTACGGCCTCTTGGTGCCTCTCCACCAACCTTGCTTGGCCCAGGCAGGCAATACGTGGC